>JAQGAW010004383.1:0-10977 GCA_034698025.1 Phthiracarus crinitus | reverse complement strand
TATTTTGTGACATATTTTTTACCATTTTTATCACATTTTATTACATTTATCACTTAAAAAAGACTCCTATCTTCAATAAAATAGACTCTTTAATAAACATAATGAAAAAATCCCTTAATAAATATAAAGACCGGTCTACAGACGGACGGACAGACAGAAAGAAAGAAAAATGTCAAATCCAAAAGCTATTCTTTTACAAAGGGAACTAAAAAGAATAGCTATAATAAGGATTATAGAATTAAGTGAAATTAAGGTGATAAACTGTGTCTAAACTCTATGTATAACGTGACGTCACTTTTCGTAGTATATTTATATATAAAAATTTGACGTCACGTTATACATAGAAATTAGACACAGTTTATCTTATATTGCGTATAAGTGTTTGAAATGCATAAGAGTTAAGCTAAATGTTTTAATGTAAAACGGACTAAAAACATAATTGATGTTACTTTCTAAGTCTCCAAACTGTCGCATAAACTTTTTGTTCATTTTTAAATTAATTTTTTCAGTCTTTTAAAAGATTTTTACAGTATAAGCTAAGCGACAGTTTGGAGAATTAGAAAGTAAATTTACAAATAATGTCAGTTTAATTGGGCGTAAAACACTAGTTAGTCAATAATAAGATGTAAAACTTCAGGCGGTTTGTAAATTCTCGAACTTCAACAAAACGCAAATATCTGTTATCAAATATCAAACTGTCAAATATTTTAGATTTTAAACCGCAACCGCATCAAAATACCGCTGTTTAAACCGCAAAACCGAAAAATATTTTAGTAGTTTATAAAACGATGATTAAACTTATTTATATAATTTAAACAAAATTATTTTGGCTAAATATTTTATGTTTTTAAAATAAAAGTTGATTTCCATTTCTAATTTACTAAATTAAGCAAATTATAATTAGAATGTTGAATACATTTAATTAATTTTAATAGTATTACATTTGATGCATACATTTATTAAATATTTTATTCATTCTGTTTATTTTCTGATAAATCGTTAAATATCTAATAAAATTTGCTTTTGGTTTAATCATGGTTTTTGAATATCTTTCAAACCACCATAAACAGTAAAAACATGTAAAATACAAACAGCAACCGAACCGAAAAAACCAACCACGGTTTAACCACACCGCATAAAGCTTTAATAGAAATTGGGCCTATTTATAGAAAAAGTGAATAGTAAACAGTCTATTCTAATCTAATACTGATTATGGGACATATTAATTACATGCTATTTATTTTTAATTGTAATTATTATTAGTGTCCCTTTTTAATTGTTTAAGCAATTAAAAAGAAATAAAACACAACAAATATAAATATATAATTATTTCGTTTAATAAATAAAACGATATAAAATCATAATTATGCTTATTTATTATTTTTATTTTCTTTTAAACAATATTTAGTAAAAGTATTAACTGCTTAAAAACAAAAATAAAATATAGTTGACCAACAATAGAAACAATAATTAAAATGCCAAAAATTATTTAACACACGAAAAATTTGATAATTTTGACTTAACTTATAATATAATCCAAAGTGAGCTCATTGTGTATGTTCATACTCTTTCTTGTTTTACTTGTATGCTCAACATTAAGCTTAAGTGTACGGACAAATGATTGAGCTCAAGATCAAGTGTGTAATTTTTTTTGAAGTTCAAGCTCAGCAAAATTGAGCTTTTATCCGATCATTCTTTATTATATTATATGGAAATTCATTATAAAAATTTGTTTATTATGTCTAGATCTAAACAAATCAATTAAATAAAACGCCATAAAAATCTTAACTGTATATTCTGTACTATTTTATTATGTCTAACACATGTATTAATTACCAACTGAACAATCTTATAGTAATTTTCAATATTTAAAAAATCATCAATACTTTAAGCATTCGATTAAAAATGCAAAATTACAAGAGAGTCTACTCTGAACTGAAAATTATATATAATGTTAAAATTGTTAAATAAATAACAGAATATTTTTTTATAAACAAAATGATTACACTTATATTGCAAAGTATTTGACGCAATTTTAGTAAAATATAGATCGAAGATTTATCTAATTAACACAATTAAGCTAAGAATTGATTTCGATTGAATTTAAAATAGTGGTTTCATAATTTGGTTCACACAGTACAGTACATGCAGAGTATATTTTGTGTTTAGTAACTCAAAGAAATGGCAGTTTCTGTTCAAGTATATTATTCACAACATAAAAATGATGAGATAAAGCATCTGTGAGAGTAAAAGTTAAATCGATCTGAACTGAAAGCTTGTTTTGCTTAGAGTAAGCCAATGTAATATGTTATACATTTGTGGTTTAAGAGTCACTTAAAAGGTTGTATGAAAAAGAATATTAGCATAACTCTGAAACTAACAAAACATATGAACGCATTTATACTGTGCCTTATTTTTCAATAGTTTTTACCAAATAAACTTATATTAATGATCATTTTTGGCACATATTTTAGTTATTGGAATAATTTTATTATTTCTTATGCAATACAATTATAAAAGAATAATTTTAATACCAATAAAATATACAATAAGTTAGTATAAAGTAAGTAATATTGAATAATGTATTAGAATTATCGCGATATGTTTGCCGTAAAGTCCATTCTTCTGAAGGGATGTCACTTTATAAATCTAAAAAATTTTCATGGAGGGTTAAAATATATTTAGAGTCGAGTTATTCTTCTCTAATGAAAAATAAAAGTTCAGGAACTTTTTTGAAGGTCATGACTAAGCAAGAAGAACCGAAATAATTAATAATTTTACCAAATTTCACAATTATTTTGTTTACGAAAATTAATTGAAATGATTTCCAGGTAACAGATTATTCTATTTGAATAATGATTTTTCAAAATTCTTAAACATGAATAGTGTGAAGTGAGAGTAACCCTTATTGTTTGCGAGGTCACGGATCTAAATAATATGGGACAATGAAGTAAAAATAACGCATATCACTGCATCATTACACCCGCCAGGTTAATGCGAAGCGAACACACGCTCCAATGCACCGCACTATAAAAAGTAACCAAAGTTATAAAACCATGAGCGCAAAGAAAAGAATAAAATAGATATTAAAGACGTGCAACAACGGTATACATGATATAAAGTATAATACAATGTATTTGCGCATTTGTTTCGTACAACTATCTTATTTGGTATTAATAGAGAAATATTTTTCATTAGTTATCACCTTTTATTGCTTCTGCAAAATCTAAGATAATAACAGCGAAACGTGAACAAACTCAAACTCAAATCCAATCCATCAATTGGTAGTTACGTATATAATATATGCTGCTATCCCTTAAAGACGACAAAAGGTCAAAAACCTTTTCAGTCAATAACATACAATGAATATTTATCAAGAAATACTAATAATATAAATTTACAAACCAATGTCAAAAAGAACGATAGGAGAAATCAATAATTTAGCAATAATACCGTCATTTTAGCTGCAATTCCTTATAAAAATATTATTCTTTTATTCTAAATAGATAACAATTCTCAACAAATTGATTCATTTGAACAATTAAAACTCTTTAGAAATCCTTCATCTAAATTAGCAGACCTTTTCCATTCTTAAGAATTTTAAACACTACTTTTTATATTTGAATTAAAGTAAATTTTAATAAAAATTAATAAAATATGAAACTAAATATTTTCAATGAAAATGATAGATAAAATTTCAAAATTATAAAATAGAATATTGTTTTAGCGATTTAAATTACATCAAAATATGTAACGGGCCTCCGATTTAGGGACCTTTGGCAGGCCCAACACAATTTGTTGGGCTCGATCCTTTTGTTAAGAAAAATTGTCGGGTAGGGGCTTCTCGCTTCAAAATTTTATATGTAGTAGCTAAAAATTTTATGTCCGAGTCAGATCTAAGCCCGACACGATCGAACTCGATCCCGACAAAGGCCTAACAATTTTAAATTTTTGCTGTATATACTGCAATTATGTAATTACAAAATCATAACTTAATTAAATTTCTATTAATTTTTCTCCATTAAAGTACATAATCTAATTTACATAATCAGTATAATAAATTTTTATAACTAATGTTAATTTACTGAATTATATTCACACGTGTCAGATATTTTAAGGAATTTTTTATTAAATAGAAGCCAATTTGTATATGATATTTTGTTGTTAGTTTTCGGTCAGAACAAAAATATTTATTAAATATAATGAAATCGGTCAAAATCGGTATAACTGAAACTCAATATTTATTTTCAGTCAATTTCGGTCTGTGACAGACAACAAACATAACTATGAATAACTAAATGATTTTAAAATAAGTAATATCAGGTATAAACAATCGTTGCAATATTTATTAATTAATTGCTACTGTACGTACATGTTAACATTTGTTAATTGTGTGTAATGTATGTGCAAAATAATTAATAAATTTAATTTTTAAATAAAAATAGAAATAACCGGTAATTAAATTATAACCACTGGGAATATGAACTTATTTATATGTGTGAATTTAATCAAAGTTTTTCAGTCAAAGTCAAAAGATTTTATGTAAAAAATTAGTAAAATTTGCTTTTTAAAACCCCTTGTCTCTTACTGTATTTACTGATAGTAATAAATTTAACCAACATTGATATAAAAAATTAAATTTTTAAAATTTGATACAATATACAAAATCTAAATATACAGAACAAGACAAGTCAAGTCAAGTCAAGTCAAAGGTACAATTTCACACAAAAGATTTAATGGAATTTATATTACACTAGGATCCAAACTATTATTCATATTTAAAATAATTTTTATTATTTACATCAGAATTTTTACACAGTAATTAAAAGAATTACTTGCAATTCAAATTCTTAAGATTGATATTATTTAAGTAAATCATTAAAATGACTAAAGTTATAGACAAATAATTTTAATGAAAGTGTATACATATTATGATATTTAATAATTAAAATCACTATAGTTCTATAAAAATTATGCCATTATCAGTAATGATCATTTCAGATAACTTGTTAAAATCTAATGTGTATTAATAATTAGGACCACGAAAATCGTTAATTAACGGTTCTTTAAAATGAATCAAAAATGTATGGGAATAGAAATTATAGATGATTTATAACTAGGGATCGGAAATTTCTGTTTTAACCGAAAAGCTTTTCTTAGGTTAAAAAAATTCCAACTGAAAACCGACCAAATTTAAACATTTTTCTGACTGAAATTTCCAATCCCTATTTGTAACTAACTTAACTTAAAAAGTCTAAAATTAATTTTCGTTTCTAACGATTTTGTTTATTTCTAACGATTTTATTTTATTTAAAAAACTATTGCTTTTTTATTGAAATATTGTCATTTAATGATTAAAAATAAATTGTCGTTTAAATCCATCGAGTTTTTTGTGGGCATATTTTTGATGTTAATTTGGTAAATTAAAATAAAAAAACCTTTTACTAAAAAATTTTAAAATTCGAATATCAAAATGTTTTCATCTAAACTTATTAAGTTTTTATTTATTCCATATTTTTGGAGATTTTTAAAATTAAGACCCACACAGATTTGTAAATAATGCTTTTTTTGATAAATTTTTTCTAACGATTTGATCTTTTATTTCTAACGATTTTCGCGCCCTTATTAATAATCATATTAAAACAAGAAAGAGAAAGAACATCTATATTGCGCTTACTTTGTATTATATATAGAGTTAATTAAAAAGTAAATCAAAACTTTATTCAAAAAAATATTAAATATATTTGCCTTTTTTATTAATGTTTTTATTGTTGGTTAACTATATTTTATTTTTATTTTGTAAGAATACAGTACAGTTTTTATTCTCTTTAAGAATGTCAGCTTAAAACTTTAATTTTTTGGAAGCTCTTATGATGAATGAAAAGAATTTTTTCAAAGTTTTTTAATTTAATACATTAAATTTGAAATTATCGGTAAAATGTATCGTGAGATATCGTAAAACCTATGCTTATGAATGAGAATAAACCCCATTATAGGTTACATTTTTATGCAATGATTTTCATCCGTTTTACACACGATAATAGAGGTGATCAGTAGTCCATAACCGATAGTATAATTTTAATAAGTATTTTTGGGCCAATGTTAAGTATTCATTGAATGACTTGATAGCATAATACAAAATTATTAGTATAAAATTTACAATTACTACAGCGATAGACTAAAAAAAGTTTTAGCTTTTGTTTTTATGTTCTTTGAGGAACGACTGATTTAAAGAGCATTTTCACGCCTGGCTATCAGTTTCGCTCGTTGAGCAACTGATCCGTAAATCCCTGAGCAAAAATCTGTTGCATGAACAAACATAGATAAATGCTTGTTTCTCTTATTATAGCATATAAACATTTTTTACCTTCTCTATCAAAATATTATACTACTTGTAAAAAAGTGTCATCTATTCAAATAGCAATATAATTGTGATTTCAAGTTACAGTATGATCATTATAGCGATTTACATTGAATTATAAAAACTGTGTAAACGTTATATTTAAAAAGTATAGTGTATAACAAAATAAAGACCTGAAGTGAAGAGCACGATAGCCTTGAGACAGCTATATTCAGCCGCATCGACGTGCAAGGCTTTCAACTTCTCCACTTGTTCCTGAAAAATGCGAATATGATCCATGAAGGCCACAACACGATCAGCAGCCATAGGGCTATACGAACACAACAAATGTTTATTACATTTTTAGTTTTAAGCTTACGATATTTACTAGTATTAGAGTTGTTTTGTCTCTCTCTGTACAGTATAAGCATTATTTTTCAATGCAAGTGTAATCGAAATATTTTTTAATTTAAAATTATTAATATTTAATTTAATTATGATTAAATTTGGAATATATATGTATAATCGATTAATTAAAAGGAATTGTTTTGATATTTAAGATCTATGGTTATCTATGTTACAGCTCTGTATAATTTGGAAGAATAAAGAAATATACTATACTTTATAAACGATCAAACGATTTACAATAATAATTGTAATTACTGTAAGTATAATACATGATACATACCTGGCATGGAGTCCTGCGGCGGCAAGTAATGGTGCGACATGTAATGGCATTGAACACTGAGATGCATTTAACACAAACAATTCACTCCATACAAGCCGAAGAAGCGCCACTTGATCTGTCACTTGTAAATCAGGGAAAAAAGGAATATTTCGGGCCCATTCGACTGCGCTAAACAATAGTCGTGCCGCGAGTTCACACATATTGTCGATACCCATTATGTTATTTGGTTGGACGCACTGAGAATATCTCGATGCTGGGTATGGTTCGGCTCTCAATAGAAGTGATATAAAGCTTGATAAATATGAATGTCCATTAAGAGTTTCTCCATTAGTTAATGCTGCGGTCATTTGCCCTGGAAGTGTGTGTCCATGGGTTGGAGGAACACGACCGCGCTGTACAGCTATACAACATAAACAATATCTAGTATTACTCTTAACCCAATCATTTCGGATATTGGCTTCAGATCGCATTTCCATAACTTATATCTCAGCATTACAGTACAGTAACGTTATATTACGGTATAAGCTTATAGTGTTATACAGTATTTGACTAATACTGATGTTATCTAATGGTCATACAGTATCATTCAAACATTCAATACATTTTTCTAATAACTATACAAATTATTTAATAATTATTAATTTATATTATATCATATAATTACTAAGACATGTAAAGATAGAAATAACACATAGAGAGAGATAGAGTGTATTATAATGCTATCAAAAAGAAAAGACCGGCAAACCAAGATTCAAATAGTGAAACTATGGTAATGTTCTCGTGTTCAATATTAAAAATCAACATTTAAAGACATGCGCGAACAGCAGAAGAGCCAAATCCATTTAACATGTAAAATAAAAAATTCAAACTCGTAAGAGAGATGAGATAATAAGACAGAGAAAAGCGCAGTCGCAACATAAAAATCAAAGAGAAGGGGAACTCGTGATAAACAAAGTTAAGAGTAGATACGACAGCTAAAAACACATTCTTTAACCAAAGCGCAGTGTATTCGTTAGATTCTGTTTATGCAAACGTAGTAAAAGTTAGTCTATTTGTAGTAATGTAGTAATAACACATTAAAAGGCCTTGGGATCATAAATATGCCCATATTAACAGTAATATTAACATTAACATTAACTTATCTCTATCTCTCTTCAAAAATGCTCTATCAATAAGTTTTCTTATAAACATATGCAGTTTAGCACTCAAAACTCTAAAATAAAAAGTAAATCGAGAGCAATATACAGTATAAATAGTAAATTATCACTGTATCTGGAAATCGGACGGAAAGCATTGAAATGTTACGGAAAAGCAGCTAAACTAACCACTAAACAACTAAACTAGCATTTGTTCACATGCGACACAAAACAAAGTTTTGATATAAGAGTTACAGTGATATACAGTGATTTGGTAATATTACATGTCTGACCTGTGGTGCATTTACCTTCTCTACGCATTCCCATTTTCAGGCACTTTTTTAACCGACAAAATTGGCATTGATTGCGGTGATGCTGATCTATTGGACAGTTTCGATTGCCACGACAAGTATAGGTCAAATTACGACGAACACTGCGCTTAAAAAATGATTTACAGCCTTCGCACGTGAATTGTCCATAATGTTTACCACTACTTTTGTCACCACACACTACACACTCAATATGTTGCGCATTCTTGTCTACCGATGATGGTGTTGACGGTTGAGCTGGAGGTCCATTGGTCAGTGAAGAGTTGTGTAATTCACTACTATCTGAGTGCGATTCTCCACGCCATGAAGACACGGCTACCAATGCCATCACAACAATCCGTATGAAATATATAATGACAACAATGCGTGCGACAATCAGTTATTGAATAATCGTATAACCAAATACTAGTATTACCGATCATATAGATTGTTATGATTCATATTCATATTCATATTCATGTTGATATTCACACATTCATCTTCATTCTAATATTAGATTTAAGTTCACATTTTATAGTTACGAGTTATGAGTTAGTTTAGTGTTGGAGTGTTCACAGTGTTCACAGTGTTCACAGTGTTTGGTGCAGTTTAGTGCTTTAACGCTGCTTTACCACTGCTAAACGCGAACTATGATCGTAGTACGACCACTGTGGCAACTGATGGCAACTGATGGCAACTGATGGCAACTCCCCTGCGCTAAATGATGAACCCAAGGTTAAGTTACTTTAGGTCTGCTCCCACTAACTTGTTGTTGATGTTGTTATTGCAAAGTTGGATGCATACCAACAAACTTTTGCTTTAAAAAGAGCCAACACTAACAAATGCGCACAACTACTAACCAAACACTAACCAGTTTTACTATTTGTTGGCCGCAAACGCTTTTCATCTTATCTATTATTTATTAGTTTATATGAAAACTTTTTTAACATTTCAAATATATTTTGATTAAGTTTTTTAGATTCAAAGCGATCGTGAGATGTGAGAGATGGCGCAAGTATTTCACCAAACAATCACAAACAAACTATGCATTAAATAGTTATTCACACCTCACATGTCTATGCTGACCATCAGAATGGTATTACTGTTATACGATAGCAGCAATGCTATTACTGTACTGTACTGTAACAGTTGTAGTATAGCATTGGTGATCGAGCATAGGCGACGCATACGGAGATAGAGACGCCCTGATCTTTGGATAGGAGGTGCGATGTTAGGGCAGAACAGTGGAATGGTTCCAATGGTCTCTCACTCCACAAACGATGAACTATGACACTCTGGCGAGTTGTCATAGCAATCGTTTTGTATAAAAAACTGTTTCAATATTTCAATAGATAGTTGAGCTCGCTTTACAGCTTTGCATTGCGGCATCGCTTCCAGTCTAGAAGCGTAGATGAGAGACCAAAAACCATATTATCAGTTATAATAGCGAGGCCTCCGGTCGTGGCCTCGAGTCAATCAGGGCATGACTTGAAGCGCTTACTGCGTTCAATGCGTAATGCGAACTCCAATTGCGATATTGCATCAAAACCATGCATACCGCACTTCGCATGAACACCGCCTTTAATACTGCACACGTCAGAGACAATGAGAACTTACAGTACTGTTACAGTACAGTATAAGAATAACTTAACGAGTTTGTGTGCGATGAGAACATCACTACAGTTATCAATGTTCAATGTCTACTTACTTACTGTTAGAGTGGTTGCAACGACAGCGTTCAGCGCACCACTCGTTCGCAATCTTACTCTCTTTAAGCGCTATTTTTAGTTTCTAAATCCTGTCAACTTTCTATTTTTTGTTATTCAATATAAAAATTTCATTAATTAAGCTCGTAATTAAGCATAATAAGCAAATAAGAAAATATTATCTATACTTTCAAAATAGAATTAAAGTTGTAAATATTTGGTACTTAATTGGTTAGTAAATTTCAGTGTTCATTTGTGACGGTAGTGTACTGTACAGTCACAGTCATAACTTTCATAACATCGATAGCATTCGCAGCGTCAGACAGACATTAACACTCTCTCCGAAACCTCAAATATATAATATATATAATATATGCGTTTTCTCTCTTTCTCACTGCTTTCAATGATTTTCCCCGTTTCGAGATGTCATCCCCTCTTATGGATATGAATAAGGGACTGACGACTCCCTGAGCCGAAAATATTAATCAAAATAGCCTGCAATGCGTGCATACATAAAGGGGAGGCAAACCACATAACCGCACGATTTAGGACCAAATATACATTTACACATCAGTCTGTGAGGCAAATAGGATGTAGTTTCGCAGTTCGCTGTTTCAACCATCATATACAATATTCTCGATTCTGTTATGCACTCAGTTAAGTTAAAACTCGACGAATGCACGATTTACAAAATGAATTTGTATTGAATGAATAATAGAAATTGTGAGAGAAATCAGAATGAGAGGAGAGAGAGAGAGAGAGAGAGAGAGAGAGGAGAGAGAGAGAGGGAGGAAGAGAG
>JAQGAW010004382.1:0-10978 GCA_034698025.1 Phthiracarus crinitus | reverse complement strand
TGGTAAATATGACACCAAATAGTTTGTATAATTTGATAAATGGTTGTTTCAATGGGAATGCCATCATTTTAATATAATTGCAAAAGATTTTTGCATATTTTTTCTTTAATTTGGGATTTAAGTTTAAATTCCGAATTTCATCAATCGTTTGATCAATTAATAAATATTTAGCAATAATCTTATGATCAGTTAAAAACTGGATTCTGAGCAAAATTGCTGCTAAAGATGAGACAATATAAGTTATATAAATTAGTCGTACATTACTGTAATGGAAAAGTAATGAATAATCGACAAAAAATAATTCAATTCTAGTTTCGGGAAAAATCAAAGCCCAACTGTATTTAATAAATACGACCACATATATAACCACTATCATCCATGCGACGCAAGTTTCACGGAAAGTTGATTTTCCTTTGAAATAATCAAAAAATGATTTCGAACCAAACATATAACTATACTTTGAAAACTTGACCAAAGCATCCATATCTGAATCATATTTATCATTATAAAATAATTTGTTTCTATGATAACGAATTGGTTTGCTATTATACTGATTGAAGTGTTTTAAAGGCATGACAGATAATAATTGAACGAAATCCTAACAAAAATGATTTTATGAAATTCATTCAAAATTATTATTTTTTATCTATTGATAAAATTAAATCAAAAGCAGAATGCCTTTACTTTAATAGTTTTTCAATGGAGATGTAATTCAAAATCAAATAATTTTATCGAATTCTTGCTTATGGTTTCGATTTCAACTCGAAAACTCATTAACAATATATTATTGAACGCTATAATTGAAAGATAAATATGTTATTACAATCATTATTTTATGTTGAATGCATTTCTAAATTATATAATAAAAATCTCTTAATCTATATTGGATTTAAATGTCATCAAGTTTTTGCTTTTGAATTACAGGTAATAAAATCATAAAATCGATTTACGAATATCACATTTATTAATTAACTCTGATAACCATGAGTATGAATGAAAACTGCTTTCCCTTTTTCCTATCATTTTATTTTAATTATTTTCAAATGTAATTTAAATTTTTAGCAAAATTTTGTAATAAGAGTGATTGGATTTGAGATGTGCGTGTGTCTGAACGTAGAAATTTCGATATATTTATTAAAAGATTTTAAAAGTTCCAAAAGTAGCCATAAATAAGTTGAAAATATGCCATAGCTATTTCATATTTAGCCAAGTATTGACTCAAAATAGCCAAATTCGGGAAAATTTTATTATAATTTTGCAAAAAGAAGACCAACAATAGCTAAAAATCAGTTCAACATAGTTATTCCGTAGTAGTTGTAATTCACAATCGCATAATTTAATTGATTTCTTCCTTATGTATTTGAAAAGTCTAACACTTTAAGCATGTTTTTTTAGAATATATTTTAAATTGAAATTTTGTTTGCCATAATGAAAATTTAACGTAAATCAAAATTACTTCGAAATTCAATCAAATATAAATAATCTATATTTAAGAATGAAACTATTTATTTTTAGATGAAAGCTTTATACAGCTTTATGAACTGAGCTTATTCTTCTCATTTATATAAAAAAATAGTTCATTTAAGAAAAGTTTTTCGATAAATTTTTATTTGATTTTACACTGATTCTTCTAGTTATCATCAGAGGGAACTTATGCTTATTTAAGATTTTTTAGAAAAATTAAAATTAATAAAATTCAGGACTAAAAAGAGACACAACTAAACTTCACAAAACTAAAAACTTAAATTGAAAATATCGCAAGTTATTTGTTGCTTGACTGGACTTGTTTATTATATTACTCGAATGTGACGAAATGTTGCGAAATTAAAAATGTTATACTATTGAGTAAAATCAATTAAAGTTTTATCAAAATTCTATATCCGACAGTTCGATGGATAAAAATAATTTAGACAAGAAAAGTTTATATATGATTAGTTAATAGTTTAATCAAAAGATGGAAGAATTATATGTGAAGTTTATGTGTTGTTACTATAGTTATATGTAAACAAATACGTGTAAATTATGAGTGTGTTGTGATAAACAGTGTAAACTTTAAACTAACATTATATTATATTATAAAAATGAGTAAATATAGTAATAGAGATAGTTTTGATAGATTTGGTGATGATTTGTGTGAAGTGTTGTTATTGTAAGTTATTTATCAATCAGTGGTTGTTTTGCATTGCAATGCGTTAACAAACAATTCAATGCATTCATATTTAATAAACAATATAGACTTGTGTTATTTGATAACATAAATGATAGTATATCGCCTAAAATGTTGAAATATTATCAAAATTCAATAATTGAAGGCTTGATAATAAGGGAAAACGAATTTTAATATAAATCAACGATTAATATTAATTTATTAAAATATATATTGAATAAGTGCTCGAATATTTATCACTTAATTATCGGTGACTTTTATATTGACGAGAATGTAATCAAATTAATCAGTAATGCGTTTAAAAATATCGAATATTTAGTTTTATATAATATTTCCAAATATCAGTTAATTTTTGGAAATGTTTTGTTAAAAAAAGTTTTAAAATCTTGAAATCGATAGCAATATACGATATTTTCGATTTAAAAATAGTGTCAGTATTAATACAATTATGTCCAAAACGAAAAGCAATACATTCTAATTTTATTGATTTCTACTTTAATTTCCCTTTTACCACAAATTCAGTTTTTGGCACTAATATTGATAAACTCGGATGTTATCGAATAAGTGATGAAAGATTTATAGCATTTGCTGATCAATTTTAACATCAATTGAAATCATTTAATGCTATCATTGATTACGGATCAAGTTTTAATAATTTCGAAAATCTCGAAAATATTTGCTGTTGTTTTAAATTCTGTAACAGTATTGAAAACGAAAACAATTTCATTGAATTATTAAAACTGATTGGTTTGAAATGTTTGCGTTTAAAAGTATTAGAGATCAATAGATTGGATGTACCGATAAATAATGCACTTATCGTTGGCTTTCAAATGATTCAAAAATTATTTATTCGTAATTGTAAAGAATTTCAAAATTTTGAATTCTTGAAAAAATGCGTTCATTTAACTAAATTAGAAATAGAAGATGAATATTCTGTGTTAAATGGAAATGAGTTTGAAAGTATTCACGTTTTTATACCGATATCTTCAACGTTGGCTTAACAGAAACGAACAATTTGTTTACAATTATGAATCATTTAGAAAAATTAACAATTTTATGCGATTTGAAAATTGGTAATAATGCTATGAATATTAATGACAATGATTTTTGCGGTTTAAATACCGATAGTGTCATATCATTGATCAATAATTGCTTAAATGTTAGACGAATCGGTATTTATCCAAATGAGGCTAATATTGATGAAAATATAATTCATGAATATATTGATTTTAAAGAGAGAAAAAGGCATTATGTGATAACTGGTCCAAATGGGTTAATGCGTACTTATGAAACAAATATTCTTTAGTAGTCAATAACATAATAGGGAAAATATAAAACATCTTAATTAATATAAAGATCTTATTAAATCCTTGTATTATTATAAAAGGTGCAGACACAATGACACACAGACAGAGGGGCAGACATTATCAAATCTATAACCCGACTTCTTTCTAAGTCAGCTAATAACATAAAATACTATCTTATAAATCTTTGACTGTAGTCTTATTAAAGTTTATTAAACCATTAATTGTCTTATAAAGCTAGTTAACAGTTAAAGTACAAAAAAATAATTTACATAAGAAAAGTTTTAAATGATTAGTTTATAGTTTATTCAAAAGATGGCAGAATTATAATGCGATGTTTATTTGTGTTGTTACTATAGTTATATGTAAACAAATACATTTACATTGTGAATGTGTTTTTGTGTTTATAAACGTTGTGTTAACGATAACATATTTACTGTAATTTTATATTATTATATTTAATTCTGTTATATATAAAATTAAATATGAGTTCATTATTAATGTATAATAGATGTAGTTTTGATAGATTTGGTGATGATTTGTGTGAATTAATATTAAGTTATTTATCAATCAGTGATTGTTTTGCATTGCAATGCGTTAACAAACAATTTAATGCATTCATATTCAATAAACAAAATAGACTTGCATTATGTGACGCTAACTTAGGTATTGTTTTGACTAAAATGTTGAAAATATATCAAAATTCAATGATTAAAGAATTAATAGTTGGCCACAAATTTCAACATATATCCACATTTAATATTAATTTATTGAAATATGTAATGAATAAGTGTGCGAATATTAATCATTTAATTATCGGTGGCTTTTGTATTAACGATGACGTAATCAATTTAATAAGTGATACGTATAAACATATCAAATATTTTGTTATATATCCTAAAATACCCAAAATTTCATTAAATGTTTGGAAATGTTTTGTTGAAAAAAGTTTAAATAACATGGAATCGATTGCGATATACACTGACGTGGATTTAGAGATAGTGTTATCATTAATAGATTTATGTCCGAAACTAAAAGCAATACATTCTGATAATATTGATTATTACTATGATCTCTGTTTATCGAAAAATCCGGTTTTTTCCACTAAAATTAATAAAATCGGTTATTACAAGATAAGACCCGAAAGTTTTATAACATTTGCTGATCGGTTTAAAAGTGAATTGAAGTCATTTAATGTCGAGATTAATTGCGATTTAAATCTTGATTTATTAAGACATTTGGCAACATTTGAGAATCTCGAATGTCTTCGCTGTTACTTTAGTTTCTTCAACCATAACGACGACAATTGCTTTGAATTATTAAAACAGATTGGTTTGAACTGTTTCCGTTTAAAAGTATTAGATATCAATGGATTATATTTTCCGATAAGTGATTCATTGAATATTGGCTTTGAAATGATTCAAAAATTAATTATACGTAATTGTAAAGAATACCAAAATTTTGGATTCTTGAAAAAATTCATTCATTTAAATCATTTAGAAATAAAAGATTGCTATTCTGTTGTAAATGGAAATGAGTTTGAAAATATTCACGTATTTATACCTCAACTAAAATATATTGATATCCGCATTGTTGGCCTAAAACACATAATGAATTTTTTAAAAATTATGAATCATTTAGAAAAGTTGACGAATTTATACGTTTTGAAAATTGGTAACAATCGTATGAATTTATTTGACAGTAATAATTACCGGTATTGTGGTATAACTACCGATAATGTCATCTCATTTATCAATAAATGCTTGAGTATTAGACGAATCCGTATTTATCCAAATGAGGCTGATATTGACGAAAATATAATTCATTCATATATTGATTGTAATGAAAGAAAAATACATTTCAAAATATTAGATCCAAACTAATAATGGTATTTGAGAAAAAACTTCGATATTCTTATACCAATAAATCCTATAAAATGAAATATCTGTCATTTGTTACCCATTTTTAAAATCCCTTAATAAATTAAAAGACTAGTCAAATCCAATGACTTCTTTATTACTTTAGCTATAAGTCTCAATTTTTGTATGCACACGAAGCACATAAATTGGAGTCGCTTTACATCCATTAATTATTGCTATTTTTAGCAATTTTTAGTAATTTTATCAATAAATACTATTTTTCTAATTTATATGCAATTTTCTCAAAAATTAAAAAATTTTGTGGTTTAAATTAAAGCTTCCGGCGGTGCAGTTAAACCGCGGTTTTTTGGCGGTGTGGTTACGGTTAGTATTTATAAGAATTTTGTCGTTTTAGCGGTTAAAAAATTTTTAAAAAAATTGATTTAGCCGTGTGGTGCGGTTTGAAAAATTTGGAACCGCCGGAAGCTTTAGTTTAAATCTGATTTTTTGTTTCTGATGAAAAAGTTAAACGCAAATTCAAAAATACTCAAAATTAAAATCTTTATTTGTTCATAAAACAAGTTTTAGTATTAAAACAAGATTTTCTTAATTCTGTAATCTGCATGTTTTGTTAATCTTACATTAATTAATATCAAAAAGACTAGTCAAATTAACATTACTAGGTATGTTAAACACTATTCCACCATCAATTACAAGAGTAGTTCCTGTTATGTATTGCGCCTCATTTGAGGCCAGGAATACAATAGCAGCGGCGACATCTATTGATTTGCCACTTCTGTTTAGAGGCACATGCGAAACGATGTTTTTTATCGCTTTATCATTCAGTTGGTGACCTGATTCAATAAAACCAGGGCTGGAATAAAAAGTTAATTTAATGTATATATGCAAGAAATAAGAGATTTAATCATATTATTATCCAAATTTTAAAAATTAATAAATGAGTATATGCCAGATGGAAATTGAGGAAAATTTAATTAGAAATCAATTTACTTTATTGAGTTAACTCTGATGCCATAACTTCCCAGTTCAACAGCCAATACTTTTGTTAGCATATCGAGCGATGCTTTTGCCATATCGTATGCAAGTATACCTAATAACTGTATTATTTGTAAAATTGATTAAAATATTTCATAAAGATATATATTTATTTAAATGGATTTCCCAAGTTCTATATAAAGTTGTTTACCATTAATTAATCTATTCATCCCATACTGCAAGTGCTCTCAAACAGCCAACAGTTTTGATTGATTGTTTTAGGTATATCTGTTATATTTTAGACATTGGCTAAAGTTGTGGAAAATTAAATAACTCAATTCTTGCATTAATAGTTGTCACTAAAATTTTTTAATTTTTTACTCTTTTTTCTCAAAAGTGCCTTAATAAAAAAAACTTAATAAGAGTTGCTTATATTTAGGAATGTCCGACCATAAAATTTAAAAATTGACCTGTAAACGGGTACACGAAATATCAAAAACGGGTTTAAGATCTAAAATTTTTAAACCTTTACTAATCTACTAATTTTGTTACTTGAGATTCAAAATGTTTGTTGAGTTGCATTTCTTATAAAATTCGTGGTAAATTTAAGACTAATAATCTTTTTTGAAAGGTTCACTAATTAGCAATTGAATGATTTATTAATATGACTGAGTAAAATGGAAGTTACTTAAGACTACGGACCGACAAAGCAAACTGAAGGAAAATCACAAATAATAATTAATAAATAAACATAATTACAGGTTTAAATGTTGTAAAAGCTGAATTGTTAATTATAGTTCCTTTTGATTTTTTGAGAAAAGGAAGAGCTAAATGACTTAAATAAAGTGGCGCTCGTGTATTGATTTTGATTATATCGTCAAATTTACTCAAAATATCTGCATCGCTAATAAAACTAAATTCAAGTGTGCCTGCATTGTTCACAAGAACGTCTATTTGCCCAAACTCTGCAATTGTCGTTATTATTAGATGAACGGCGTCATCCTCTTTTGATATATCCGCCACAACTTCAAGAGGCTGTAAGAATAGAGTAATTACTAAAACATTTAGTTTAAAAATTTATAAATTAGGTTTTAAAGTTTGATATTTTATTTTCAAAAAAATATTAATATTTTATATTAATAAAATAAGTAATATCTATTAAACCTTTAATCCATGCGGTGATAATTTTTGTGTCTCTTCTGCCACACGTTTTACATTTGTTTTATTTCTTCCAGTGATCACAACACTTGCGCCGAGACTTGAGAACAGTTTAGCAGTGATCTCTCCGATACCAGAACTGGAACCGGTGACTAAAATCACTTTTCCAGTGAAGTTTCGCGAATTCTTCACGTCATCGTAAATATCAGCATACGATACACTAATCCAAAAACATAGAAGAAAACTAAGGTTAATGAATTGCATTATTAACATGGATTTCGTCTTAATAAATAATATTGTCTTGAATACAATCTGCTTGTTATCCAATGCTGTTTTTATTTGTTCTTTTATACTTTAAGATTTATGAAGTGGAGAGTAGGTTATCCTAAAATATGATAAAAATTGATATAATGTGCTTTATTTGTTTCGATTTTTAGGCTCTAAGTTGTATCGGTACTTAAGCACAAAATTTCTTAACTTTTGCATCATTCTTATGCATCGATTAAGAAAGTATATATTTTTTGCACTCATGCCAAACAGAAAACATTTTATCTTGAAAATTATAGGTGACAAAGAAATGTACTTAAAGCTATGTTAAGATGTGTTATTTTTTTGATTGATGTGAAGAAAACTCAATAATCAAGTTTGCAATGTTTGCGATGCAATTTTTACTATTTTTTACAATAAATGCTTTAAATGATTTATTTTAATCAAAGATTTTTATTCTAAATATTTATTGCAATATACCTAAATATTTCTTTTCGGAATCGTAAAATCTTATCTTTATTAATTAATCAGTTTCATTTAAAATCATTAAAGTTTTCATCTAAATCATTATGTATTATTTATAAGGCCTAACGATCAAAATCATACTTTATAAGACCTAACAAATGAAGCTCAAATGATTTATTTCAATAATATAAGAACTCATATGTAATTAAACATTATTACCTTTTACTATAAAAAACTTCTATTATAATAAATATGTCAAAAAATCATTAACTATTTATTGTCGAACGCTGTAATTAAAAGCTAAACCCAATATGTTTTTACAATTATTTTAAAGTAGATGTAACTAAATATTATATAATTGATATTTTTGAATTAATAGTAAATTTTTTTCTGTAATTTTTAAGCTAATTTTAGACATGGCTATAATCGCTTAACTTTGTTATTTATAAAAACTTCTATCGATACGGTCATAATATTTGACTTTTTAGTTTTATGTTAAGATACTTTTTGGTCGTCCGCTCCTTTCTATAGATCGCTCCCAATATTTTTGTTGTGTTTTGTTAATTTATATTAAATCATTATAATTTAATGTTTTGTAAGTAATAGAGTTGATTATTTAAATCGACATATGCCACACAGAAAATTAGAATATTAAATTCAAAATTCAAATGGCATACATTCTAATTCTTTATTTTTATTGATGGATTCTAAAAATGTCTATATTTTACTTATAAATCCTCATAATTTTTATATTACCTACAAATAAAATCTATAAAGTTATATACTTATAAAACAAAATTTCATATTAAAGTTGCTATATATTTGACTTTTCTATAACCAAAATAAACCATTAATTTAAAAATATAAATCTAACCTAACCGCTAACCCTAAAACACACACCATATCAAACAAAACAAAACCATGAATAAACAACTAAACCTTTATTATTAAATTTATGCTAATTTTACATAATATGTAAATTTTTAAATAGACTATTTCACAGTTTCTATGATATTACTTTTATTATTATTAAAATAAAACAAATATTAACAAATTTTTTAATAAAATTTGAACTTTTATAAAGAATATTGAAATTTTTCGTGTTATTCAATGCAATAATTATAAAAATACTTAAAAACTCGTTATTAGTTTAAAATGGTTTTTCCATATAATAATGAAAACAAATCAAACTAAACTATAAATTATGGGTTAAAAATCATTAATAAACCATTATAAACCAACCCCATTGCACCTTTAGTTCATATTATTAAAGCTTAAAAATTATTATTTTATAGTTAATCAAAAGATGGCACAATTATATGTGAAGTTTATATTTGTTGCTATTAGTGATTTGTAAACACGTGTTGATTGTGAGTAGACTATGTAATCGTAAAATATTTAAGGCCCGAGCCTGATTTAAGCCCGCCACAATCAAGCCCGAACCCGAAAAAAGCCTGACAATTTTAAATTTCCAATGCCCGATTTTCCTTAATATTTATCTTTAATCTCAAAATCATAACTTAATTAAGTTTCTATTTATTTGGCAACATTATAACAATATTTTATTTCGTAAAATTTGATTATAATAAATAGTATTCTGCAATATTTTACAGTAATTATGGCTAAATTATTGTTTGTTTAGAATATTTTTTTTTAAAAATATAATTTTCGGGCATTGATATTTTGAATCAAGAAGCCCAGCCTGACAATTTTTTCTCAACTTAAGGCCCGAGCCCGACAAAATCGGGGACCCGTTACATACTCTAATTGTGAGCGTATTTATAGAGTGTTAATTAACATGTAAGAGTGTTAACGATTTACATTTAAATTTTTATTTTATTTAAATTATAAAATACAATATTAAATATGAGTTCAGTAATTAAATATAGTGTCGATAGTTTTGAGAAATTTGGTGATGATTTGTGTGAAGTAATATTGAGTTATCTATCAATCAGTGATTGTTTTGCATTGCAATGCGTTAACAAACAATTCAATGCATTCATATTCAATAAACAATATAAACTTGTATTATCTGATAAAAAATATGGTTTTTCTATAATGTTGAAAGATTATCAAAATTCAATAGTTGAAGGCTTAAAAATAAGTTTTGATGGACAATTTTTCCTTATGCCAAAAACTTTTTCGAAATTTTCAATTTTTTTCGTCCTTAAATTTTCAAAATTTTAGGGTGGGTGTCCAACTTATCAGATTTTTATGGAGGGTGTATACCAACCGCAGACACCCCATCTTGGATACCTAAAATATTTTAACTTTTAACTTAACTTTGTAAAAAATGTTTGACTTTTAAAGTTAACCGTTAAAGTTAAAAATTAACCATGAATAATGCTCATCTCATCTATACATCTAACTTTCAATAGGTTTATATTAATGAAAATAAAAACCATAATTTCACAAACCATAAACCATTCCAATGGAATTAAAGCGAATAGATTTATAATATATATTTCTTTGAATTTAATTGAATATCTTTTAAAAAATTGTTAAATGTAAAGGAATTAATATTTAATACAACTACAGTATAAAAAAGCATAAAAAACTTGCGTTTATGTTGTTATAGTAAATTAATAACGTAAACATTTAATACTAAAATCAAATAAAGAGCTTATAATTAGTTATTAAAGATAAGATATAATAATTAGTGTATATTACTTGCAATATTAAGTTTATGTCTTATATTTCGCTTTTTCTGCTAAATCAGGAAAGAGTTCGCGAAAATTATTATCAGTTAAGTTGAACGCCCA
>JAQGAW010004381.1:0-10979 GCA_034698025.1 Phthiracarus crinitus | reverse complement strand
GGTAAGGTTACAAGACCTTAACTCTCGGGTCGGTTCGGTTAAAATCTTTGTTTTGTCGGTTTGTCTCGGGTTCCAATTTTAGTACCCGGGAACAGCTTTACATAAAACCCACAGTGTATGTCTTGTAATACAAATTGTTTGGTACAATTAAATCGATCGCATTGTTATCCGAACGAATGATAATTTTATATTGTATTTTTGGATTTCGGTTCGCTCTTTAAATAAATGCTTTTAATAGTGTTATTAGTGATATGTTTGTCTTGACATGGATTTCAATAGTATTAATTGAAACGCATTTATTAATAAAATTATAAATGCCATTATCAGTGATATCGTTATTCACAAATCTAAAAATAAAACCAAATCCTAAATTCGATAAATATTTCAATTTATCCAAACAGATTAAAGTGTTTTTCGCCAGTTTATCGCCAACAATACGTAATATTTTTAATTTCGGTAAATATAACTCAATATCAATAAAACTATGTTCACTAAACTCCGAAAAACAAAGAGATAAATCCGTTAAATCAGTACAATATTGGAAGCATTTAAAGCTATTATCAAACTTGTAGTGTTGGCCTATAAGTTTCAATTTTCGCAGTGAAAGAAAACTTTTAGTGAAACATTTTGACAGATCTGATGTATATCCGTCTAAACAAAATTCAATTAATTTCGTACAATTTTCCCCAATAAGTCTCATCGAGTTTTCTGTTGAAATCATTTCGCATTTATAAAAATTTAATGCTAAGATTTTAACGTTTTTGAAACGCGAAATAAGTTCTAATATATTATTTGTTTGTTGATAATTGATAATGCCTTGAATTTCAGAAAATCGTATTGATATTTCTTTGATTTGTTTGCAATACAAATCAGTGAATGACTTGAAATCATTCAATTCAAATCGACGACAATTAATTTTCTCTAATTTCGGTAAAACTTGTTTGTTATTGTTAGTCATTAATGAGTTTAATCTAAAATGATAATAAAAATCTGGGTAAAAATTAATACCTTTAAAGTTTGGCATTAAAATAACAATTTTCTTAAACAATACTTCGTTACAACAAATTTTGATCGTTTCTAAACTATGTTCAAATTTGGTTGCAAATGAAATCAAGCACTGATCTGTTAATATATTCATATTAGGTTTACAAATAAATGACTTTAAATTGTGACAATTATTACTAATAATATCAATTATTTCATCATTTATATCTTCCCATTTATCAGATATCTTTATATATCTAATAAATCGACACTTTTTAAGAACAAAGTTTAGTCTAGTTTTATTGATTGTATACTTGATATAGCTTTTACATAATTTCACCGAATATTTAACATTATATGACGGAAATCCACGACATTTTTTAATAATCAGTTGGTTTTGTTTATTAAATATTAAATGTTTCCATTGTTTCGAAATGCATTCATAACGAAAGCGTTCATTTAATGGCAAATAACTTAATATAACTTCAGTCAAATCATCACCAAATCTATCAAATGAGTTACGATTGAATTGTTTGCTATTCATTGTCACTCAAATTAAATTCACAATTAAATCAAATACTTGTAACGACAATAAAAACAATACTCTAGTCAGAGCAACATAAGAGCATAAAATGAATCAGTAGTCAATCTTGTTCTAAATAATTAAGGAGAAGAAACGATCACAACAAATATGACCTATTTATTTATTTGAGGCTTATTGAAACTTTTTAATCTTTAGACTTGTTGGCGATTTGAGTGGACTATAGGAAAATATACATTATAAAAAGAGATTAAAAAGATTATAATTAAATAGGTCATATTTGTAGTGATTGTTTCTCCTCCTTAAATATTTAGAACAAGATTGACTACTGATTCATTTTATGCTCTTATGTTGCTCTGACTATATGTGTCGTAACTACAAAGGCCTTTGAATATGTTCGCTCAATCCCACGTATCTCTATCCTACTCTTCGCGCCTTATTTCATTTTGACAAGCATTTTCCTGTTCTGTTCTTCTCTGCGATATTCTTTCATTTTCTGTTTTCTTTTCCTCTCATTGTTGCGTTGTCCTCTTAAATGATCGTTGTCTTGCATAATAAAATATAATAAAAAATATTAGTTTCTAATAATTATGTGATCTTAACACTGTGAAGTCTAATTGATGAGTTTATATAAACAAAATGATAGTTTAATGTAATAGTTTTTTTTAAAGATTATATGGATTTTACCAGAAAAGTTTTGAAATGGAATGAATATAGTTTTAAAATATAACATAATATATTTATTATAGAGCTTTCCATAAATCAATCTTTAGTTATAAATCCTCTGATGTTTATATTTTGTATGAATAATGTAATTTACGTAATATTATAAACAAATAAAATCCTAAGATAATATAAATAAAAGAAAAAAGTTAATTCGATAAGCAATTATATTTTGAATAATTATTGATTTATTTCTGCAATTATCGGATTTAAAATCAACTTTAAATATTCCTAACGGTCATTAGCTTTCGTCATAATAGGGATGTAAAAATCGGTAATTAACGATTGCTGTAAATCATTATAATTTCTATATAAATATGTTTGTCGACAAATTGTAGGAAAATCCAAAAAAGTGATAAAACGAATTCGAACGAACAGTTGGTATTTATTTTTATTATTATCATATTTAAAGTCTTTTATACATTATTATAATGTATATTTTCCTTTAGTATTTCACAAATCATCAACAAGTATATGAGATTAATAATTTTTAATAAACCTCTAGTAATTAAATGGGTCACAACTGTTACCATTGTTTCTCCACTTTTATTGTGGACAACAAGATTGACCTCTGTTTACTCTCTTAAAGTACTACAGCTAAAGCATATTAGATGATCCGACAAAACGTGCAAAAGTACTTTTATAACAAAGATGTTAGCTTAACAGAGTTCGTTAATGTGTTATAGGTTTTTAAAAAAAGAAAAAGTTAGTTATGCACACTTCACTCAATTCACGTGAAAAAGCAATGTAGTTATAAACGAAAACATATTTGCACGATATATATATCACTAATATTATTCAATATGGATATCAATATGCAAAGTTTAATCTGAAATCATTCATATTTATTATTTTGTCATTTCATCAAAGATTCTATTCATTCGACGTTAAAATTCATTTTCGTTTGTTATGATAAACTCCATAAATTATTTTTTAAAAGTGTCGTTTATTATTTTCATAACACTTAAGCAATAAATATACGTTTTGCTAATCAATGGCACTCAAATTGAAAAAATAATAAATATGAATTCTATCAAATAATTATTTTTCCTTATTTATTTCTATGCTTTATTATAAGGTAAAAATAATTTTTATTGCATTTTGATGTTTGAAGGCTAAACAAATGCTACAAAAGCTAATTGATCTGAATTTAGAAAAGCATTTATACTGTTAACATCAAACTGTTTAACTGTTTAGTTTAATTTTTTAAAATTCTTAAAAATACAGGCTTTTGAATTTAATTCAAGTAAGTAAACTTATTCTTGCTGTGTATACTATTAAAAGATTGTATGTATTGTAAAAATGATCGGTTAAATCAATCGAGATTTTTTTACTAATTGATTGTAATTTACTATAAGGTCTACAATTTAATTTCAATCATGTTTTTTGTTTAATAAGCACTAGAGTTGGAGAACACTCTTCAAGGTTTAATAAAATAAAACACATAGACATACCTGCCCGTCAATAACTTCAATACAGTATTTATTAATTAAATTTTTAATTAAGCAATCGAACACATTTCACGTTTAAAACACATAACATAACAACGATTTGTTATTTTATGTACATTTTGCCCGAGAATAACGTTAGATATGGGTTTTATTTTATATTCAAACATTTATGCGAATAGTATATTAGTATTACGATTATCTTTTAAAAAATAAATGATAGTTTATCCATTTACAATAATGATAATGATATAATTTGTTCTGAATGTTTTTATACAATTTAGGTATCTATTAATTAGCATACATTATTATGCAATTATCGTTATCGACCATATTTGCGATTATTATCGTAATTTTGTTAATCTATAAATATGTATACAAATTTTATTCACGCGTAAAATTATATCCACGCGGACCTCTGCCGCTGCCTATTATTGGAAATTGTCTGAGTATGCTATAGAGTAAAATATTAACTAATATCTAAATAATATCAACAATATTTAAAAACAGTGCTAACATCACACTTTGATCGCCATCTAATCTACTTTTTTCAAAGTCTTTCACTGAAATACGGCGATTCATACACATTTTGGTTCGGAACGAAACCAATTGTTATTATAAATGGAATTAGTATTGGAAAAGAAGCGTTCAATAAGTATGAGTTATGCGATCGACTCGATCCTTCTGATGCATTAAGGATCGCATCATCATTTTTTTCTGGCCATCGAACGTTTGTATTGATGAATATCAGCGAAGAACAAAAAACATTGCGAAGTGCATCGGCTCAGGCTATAAGGTATCGATAAAATTATATTATGTTATAATTATAATCATTATTAGGGAAGTGAAAATCGTTAATTAACGATTGTTAAATTTTGTAATAATTTCTATTTAAAACGAGTTTAAATCCCTAGGTTAATCCATATTTGTAAATTTCAAATAAACGAATTGAACGAATCAAACGATTTTTTAAATTTTGAACGATTTTAAACGATTTTGAACGATTTTTAATACTTTGAAATATTTTTAATTTTTTTGAGTGATTTTTTATAAAAATTTTGAAAATCCAAATAAATTGTAAATTCTTCTAAAAGAGAGTATAAATTTTATTTAAATTAATAGGTAAAACTTACTATATAATTATAAATTTAAAATTTTATTATAAGATTTTTCTTAAATTTCAAAGAGAATTAAAATTTTAACACTGCTAAAAGACTTTTATACGTTATATATTTTAGATTTAATGTAACGATTGCATATTATAGCTTCAATACTTATTTTTACAATTAATATTTCAAAATTTTTCAAACGATTTTTTGAACGATTAACAAACGATTTTGTACTATTTTATCAAACGATTTTCACTTCCCTAATCATTATATAAGCTCAAGTTCAGACCTAAAATCTTACTCAATTAAGATATTAAACATAATATAGCTTATTCTTAGTTTGCGCCGTAAAGCTTAATGAGCTTATATTTTATATCTTTTGTGCAAAACTTAACTAATATTGGATTATATTTACTGTAATGACGTAATATTTGATTTAATTTTAATGAAAAACAAAATTATCAGATGAATCTAAATTTTGAGTCTCGGGTTTTGTTTATAGGAGCGTTTATATCCCGGCTCTGACCAATTTAATTATCTTATTAAATTTAAATGTGTTTAAATACTTTTAAAACCAACTCAAGCTTAAAATAAAAATAAATGAACTCATTCTCATCGCAATTCTATTTTTTAGAAGATTTTTAACAACCAATAAATTATCATTATTAACGCACGAAATAGTTAACGAAACGGTTAATATAATAAAGCAAACAGAAATAGATAAATCATTTGATCCGTTCAGATATATTGACTCGATTTTCATCCGTATAACAATCGAATCAATTTTCGGCGAAAAAATTGCTTTCCACGACAATAAGTTGGATAATCTTCATGAATATTTCGAAAGTATTCAAAACAAAATTATTGGTTTATTATTATCGGAATACATTCCTCTATATAAATACATAAAGGATTTGACACGATATCAAAAATCGATAGACAGTAGCAATCATTCATTCGCATTATGGTATAAAGAGTTGGTTAAACAAAATCAAAACGAAGATAAAGATGGAAATATAGCTGATTCAATCATATCCAGTAATAATATGAATAAAACCGAAGAAAAATATCATTTAAGCGAATCAAACATAATTGGAGCGTTAACGACACTGTTTATTGGTTAGAATTTTTGTATTAAATTTTTATTTTTATAGTGGTGTGTATTTTAATCAAGAAATTATAAAATAATTCAATATTATTTGTTATTTAAGCTTCAACTGATACAACTCTTAACACATTTAAATGGATGTTACTGTTTATGGCCGCTTACCCAGAAATGCAGCGAAGAATGAGAGAAGAAGTTAATAGTCATATCGGTATGAATTTAATATAAATATTTCTTGTATATCTCTATTAACGTATATCTGAATATGTCTTTTATATTTTCTTAATTATAGGAATCAATATTCCAAACATGTCTGATTTAGAAAAATGCGTATTTGTGAACGCATTTATATGCGAAACATTACGATTTCGGGATACAATTCCGCTTAATTTTCACATGTCTTCGTGTGACACACAGATTGATAAAAGTATGAATAAACAAGTTCTTTACTTGTTTTCTCTATCACTAAACTTAAATATATGTATTCACCAAATAATCATATGATTTATTTGAAACATAAGTAATTTACATATTTTAAACCTATTATTATTTTCATTTATTTTAAAAGATGGAATTTCGATACCCAAAGGAACCTCATTTATATTGAATATATTTTCAATAGACAATGATAAAAGATTTTGGAAAAATCCAGATTTGTTTTGTCCCGAAAGGTTTATCGACTCCGATAACAAAATTATTGCTTCGGAATTGTCATCATTTATACCGTTCAGTACTGGAAAGCGTTATTGTATCGGAGATAAGTTTGCCATGAATTTGTTATTCTTTGCTTCAACATCATTACTGCAATCGACTACAGGTTCAAATTTTGAATTGGAAAACAAACAGTGTATTGATTTGGAGCCAAAAGTTTTTGGATTCTTTTTAGAACCGAAATTATTTAAAGTGATTCTAGAAAAAGACAAAATTTAAAAATATTTTCAAAGTTTAATTTTTAATTTGAACATATTAATTAAATAATAATAATAAATAAAATAAGATTCTGAAGTACAAAAAAATATAAATTCTTTAAAACTCAAAAATTTCCAGAAAAATTACATTTAATGCAATAAAGCTCTAGCTTACTCAACACAACTCTAGCTTACTCGACCCCACTCTAGCTTACTCGACCCCTCTATATTAATCGACCCCACTCTAGCTTACTCGACCCCTCTATAATAATCGACCCAACTCTAGCTTACTCAACCTCACTCGAGCTTACTCGACACCACAATAGCTTACTCGACCCAACTCTAGCTTACTCAACCCCTCTATATTAATCGACCCCACTCTAGCTTACTCGACCCCACTCTAGCTTACTCAACCTCACGCGAGCTTCCTCGACCACAATCTAGCTAACTCAACACCACTCAAACTTACTCGACCCCAATGCAGCTTACACAACCTCACTCGAGCTTTCTCGACCCAACTCTAGTTTACTCAGCCTTACTCGAGCCTTGTCGACCCCACTATAGGTTACTCAACCTCAATCGAGCCTTCTCGACCACACTTGTGCTTACTCGACATCACTTAGCCTCACTCGAGCGCTCTTCAGCTCACTTTACATATTCCACTATTCTCTTCTAATCTCACACATTTTAGTCTCATTATGTCAAATAACACTCTAATCGTAAACAGAAGTATATCTTTGAACAAATCAATGTCAGCCATCAAATCGAGAAACGTTTCGGTCTCGCGTTCGATCACTCTTTCCCTTTGCATCGGATCAGTAATATCGCCAACATCTCTGCCCTCAGCTCTGATCGCGTCTCTATCGTTAGCGGTCAACACTCGAGTTTGCATGTAAATAATCGATTATGTAATTCACGTTAAGATCGCTTAGGATTTCTGTGCGAAGCGTTTTGATAGCAGTTTTGTGGAAATTCATTGTTAAATACTTATTCGTATAAATAAAAACAAAGTAAATGAAGACAATATGGTTTATGGCACTGTTTTTTGAACAATGAAAGTATGGCACTGATTGATATGTGAGATCAAAATTAAATCGCAATTCACAAAACAATCGCAAACATTAGCAATGAATCAATAAATGATACGTTAAATAGGTATAGGTATGGATGCGATGCGAGTGTTGACAATAAATATAATAATTATATACTTTAATGCAATGTTTTTGTTTTAAATCAGACGAAAAAATTCGTAAATCGTAACCGCGTTTCGCTTTAAATAGCAGTAAATTAAACCGTCATTTAATAACTATTTCGACCAATAATTGCGTTATCAGTGACACCAAATGCATTATTAATGAATTATGGTAATCGTAAACGCATTATTATTACTATTATTATCAGTTTTAGCACAGTTTTAAAAATTAAGAAAAATCAATGTTAGTAAATATTAGTAATATGAACCTATCAGTTGACCCCTGTTTTGTAAAAGTAAATCAATATTATGTAATTGGGATCAATATTAGTACTTTTTTATAGTACGAATTTGAATCCCAATTGCATAGTTTTCTATGTATTACATAAGGCATTACTTATTATATAATCATTACGTTATATGTGTTATACGTTTTAGATGTAAACAAACGCATCAGATGTATTTTCAAAGTTTAATTATAAATTCTTTAAAACTCAAAAATTTCCAGAAAAATTCCATTTAATGTAGAGTATGAAACGTACCCCCGATACTTCGGGCCCGGCGGGCTCCTGACACAATTTGTCGGGCTCGGACCTTAAGTTAAGAAAAGATTGTCGGGCCGAGCTCAAGAACCTGAAAATTTTTTCTATGGACGAAAATATTCTAAACAAACAAAATATTTGATTTAATAAATGTAAAAAATTACAGAATACTATTTATTATAATATAATTTTTCGAAATAATAAGCATAAAATATTATAATGAAGCAAAATAAATATAACTTAATTAATTAGCTATTTTGAGATTAAGCCTATATATTAATGAAAATATGGACGAGTCGCGCTTTGGAAATTTAAAATTGTCAAGCTTTTTTCGGGCTATGGCTGAATTGTGTAGGGCTTAGATCGGGCTCGTACCTTAAATTTTTAACGATTACAAAGTCTAATTTAAGCAATAAAGCCAAGAAAATATTCATTTCGCTAAACATCACATATATTTGACAGTCAGAACGCGCGCAGATGTGTTAAGCAAATACAATTCAAACATCTGCGGTAGTTTTACTATAATATCTAATATGTAATAATTTTATTAGTCTGTTATGTTTGTTTACTTTAAGTAAAGCATGTGTCATAAGTAAGGATGTGATTTAGCGGGTAACTCCCGATTATAATAAAGATTTGTGTTCTTCGGGAAATTCCTATTAATTAAAAGATTTACTTTCGTTAATTAAAATTATATAAAAATATTTTTCCCGGTTTTCCCGATTTTTAAGAATTTTTAAATATCTCCCGATAATTTCCGATTTTAAGTAAATTTTTAATAATTTTTTCGTTTCAACAAACTTTTAGAAAGTTAATACTTATTTTAAGAGAGAACTTGAATCTAACAAACTTTTCTGTATCTAAGTTTCAAATTACTAAACATGCACCTCTTGTTTTTGTGGAAGTTTAGAGTTATTTTTCTAAGTATAAACATTTATTAGGAGATAATAAGCGTAATTAAACCAAAGAAAAATTAAAAATTTATAATCCAATTCAATTTGAATCTTTTTTGTTAATTTAGAATATGTACAGAAATTGTTAAATTAAATGGGGTTTATATTGCTCTTTTTTTATTTCCCGATTTTCCCGCCCGTTTTTGGTACTTTTTAGTTCCGATTTGTCACATCCTTAGACATAAGCATTGATGGGCAACTCTCGAGCAGATGTCGACATGTTTACGCTTAGCGCTCGAGCGGGTTAAGAAAGTGAGCGCCACAGTTGAGCATCAATTGTATGCCGAGCATCAATTTGCAATTATCTCACTTGAATACCATAAATTGTCATAATTTGACAATTTATAGGTGAAATTATTAACAATTTTGTGATTTATATAAAAAAAGGTATTTATTATGAAATTTGAAATTTCATAAAAAAAGGCGAAAAATTTATTAACAAAATAGAACTCTTATAATGTTAAATAGAATTTTCTATAAGAGTTCAATTTTTATTTCTAAAATTATCTGAATTATATTATACTTGACATCTCTGTGAAAATATTACTAAAAATGACATAAATATGCCATAATTTAATAAAATTCATGCAATAATTTGATAAAAATTATGCTATAATTCCGTGCCATAAATTACGCTAAAACATACTATTCCTTAAAATGTAAAACAGAACATCCAGACGCAATTTTTAAAAATTTTTAACGGCTTTTGATAATAGGTTTTTTAAAATAACTTAATAAATATAAAGAGTGTGACGGACAGACAGACGTACAATGCCAAATCTATATATCTGCTTTTAAGCAAAGTCAGACAAAAAATTTACATTACAATTTTTGTTTATAAAATATTATTTAAAACTTTTTAACAAATTATAATTTTAATTATTACTACTAATAATTTTTATTAATTTTTAATAAATTTTAATTAAGAAGGCTATAGACACAAAATCAAATAACAATTTTGTATAATATTTATTGTAAAGATTTTATTTATATTTAATAAATAAAACTTTTTATGGATAAATAATAGTTCATTAGATATTAAAATTATCGGAAAAATTAGTATTAAAGAATTCAATATAACGATCTTAGAAATCGATAGATAAAAATTAAATTTTTTGACGATAAACTAACAAAATTAATCGAAGAATTCATAACATTTAGCATTTTGTTCGCCAATCACTTCAGACACAGGAATATCAATAATTGGGATATGTTTGCGTTTAATCTTGTTTTCTATTTCAATCAGTTTAGACTTTGTGACCAAATTGTAACGATTAGTGTTGTCATACCAACCAAAAACTCCATGACTCAGACTTTGACAAATTGTGATAAATTCACGAAATAAAGAATCGTTATATTTGAGACACTGATCAATACAAGCCTTATATTTGTTATCTATTTCTGTGAGATATATAAAAGCATTGTCCACCGCTTCTTGTAAACTGCATTGTTTGTCGTATACATAAGCAATACA
>JAQGAW010004380.1:0-10979 GCA_034698025.1 Phthiracarus crinitus | reverse complement strand
ATTATATGCTTAAAAAGTATATATAATTTTATTTTTGATATTCTATCTATAATTGTTTAAGTATTAGAAGAATTGGTTTTTATGCCAAGCGATCAAATATTAATCAAACTATAATTGAAGAGTATATTGAAAATAATAATAGAAAAATAACTGTTAACTGTACTCTAAACAGTGACCGCTTAAAGTATAAATGACTTGAAGATATTTTTCTGTTAAATTTTCGATTGTTTCGAAATCAAATTAGGAATTTCTGGTAATAATAGATTTGTTATTACGGGTACAAATAATAACTAAAATTCTTAATCAATTAACAAATGTATCATTTTTTAAGTTAAAGTATTAACTATTTTCCGAACATTATGTGCAGAATAATTAAAAATAGTTTTATTCGCATATTTTGTATGATAATTGAATAAATTTTATTAATTTAATTCAAACTAATATTAAAATATACATTAATTTTAAAAATAAATCGTTTTATTTATAAACATTACTTGTTTAATTATTTAAATGATTTTTAACATAATCTATTATCGCGTATGCTTTTTAATGCTAATTGCGCCAAACTCTAATCAATTTGTTGTGTGATTTGATATTTCTCTCCTTATCAATATCATAATACTATATTTTACATCACTATTTGCTAAATTTATATTACAAAATAACGCCACTGAATAAAATAGTCCATAACCTCTAGGCACTATTACGTAATTTTATTTAGAAAATTTACGTAACATAGATGTAAAAACAATGTCAAAGAAAAGTATAGATATTATTAAAACTCGTAGGCATACAACTTTTATTCCTCATTAAAGTCACGCATTTAAAATTTTAGGTTTACTAATACCTCTACTAATAAAAGAAATACGAAAAAATAAAAGGTTTAAACTTTTCAAGTTTAACAAATTAATTATAGCTGTCTGTCTGTCTAACAGTCTCTTATGATAATAAACGCATAAATTAATTTTAGAGATGAAAATAAAAGTTAAAAGATTTCAAATTGAAATACACATTTGAAACAAAATTTCATACACGTGTGTTTGGTTTTTATTAAGTTTAGATAAATTAATTTTTGTGATTGTATTAATAATTGCTTGAATGTCCTTAAAATATAATTCTCTCTCAGTCTTTCTCCACTCACAAACTCACTCTCACTCACTCAGACTTAAAAATTAAATTAATTATCAAACTTGAAAAAGTATATTAAAATAAATTTAGACTTCGCACAGACAGACGGACGGACATTGCAAATCCAAAGCTTCTTTAGTTTAAGTGAGCTAAAGAGAGAAAAATAGTTAAATGGTTAAGAAATTCTTTTAACTCTTGACTTCAGCTAATCTCTTAGTTCTTTATTATTATATAATTTATATAATAGATGGCAATATTATATGATATTTAATTATTTCATATGTGTTGTCAATAGTGATAAACAAACAATTAAATGTAAACATAACCTTTTAAGCCAAGATTACACTTAATTTAAACGTTAACAACAAATACCTTATAATGATGTGTGACATACGAAGAAGAGATAGTTTTGATAGATTTGGTGATGACTTATGTCAAGTAATATTACATTATTTACCGATTAGTGATTGTTTTCGATTGCAATGCGTTAACAAACAGTTCAATACTAATATATTTAATAAACAATTTAGACTTTCGTTATTTGATGGAAGGGGTAATTATGGTCTAAATATTATTATTTACCGCATATAAACAATGATTTATTAAAATATGTGTTAATTAAAAGTGTGAATATTAATCATTTCGTAATTAATGGCGCGTTTATTATACGCGATCAAACAATTAATATTATAAGTAATTCATGTAAACATATAAACAATTTACTTATATATACGACTATCGAAATATCACCGAACAGTTGGAAACAATTTGAAGAAATAAGTCTTCAAAACTTGGAATCGCTATCTGTTTTTGGAAGCAGTTATTACTTAAATGAAAAAATATTTTAAACATTAATGCTATTTTGTCCGAAACTTAAATCAATAAACGCAATCATTGGTATTGAACAATGTTTTGATCATTGTTTTAAGACAAATGTGAATATTGGCACTCATTTAGAAAGAGTACGCAACTATAGAGTAAGCGATGAAAGATTTATAACATTTACCGATCATTTCAAGCATCAGTTAAAGTCATTAAGTGTTGTAAATTAAGTTAAATATTGTAAATAATTTTGGTGTAATCAAACATTTGGCAAATTTTGAAAATCTTGTATATCTTAACTGTCAGTTTTGGGATTGTGATACAAATGAAAACATTAAATTATTAAAACTGATTGGTTTGAATTGTTTGCGTTTAAAAGTATTAGAGATTAAGGGATTGTATTCATCAATAAATGAAGCATTTATTAATGGATATCAATCATTGAATAAATTAATTATAAGACAATCATCGAAATTATTCATTGATTTTAAATTTTTTGAAAAACTGTGTTCATTTAACACATTTAGTATTAGATAATTATAATTTGAGTGAAAATAATTTCAAAGATATTCACATTTATTTGCCACAAATTAAATCTATTGATATCCGTATGGATCAAGAGATAGACAAACGTTTTTTATTTAATATACTCAAACATTTAGAAAAAATGATAAATTTATGCGAATTGAGAATTGGTTGTGAAAATTATTATAATTTTGTTATTCCTGTCTATACTAAAAACGTCATATCATTTGTCGATAATTGTTTAAGTATAAGGAGAATCAGTATTTTTTCGAAAAAATTTAAAATCGATAAAATTAGAATAATAGAGTATATTGAAAATAATAATAGAAAAATTATTGTTAATTTTTGAATATTTATTTTAATTAAATAATAATAATTTAATGTATTCTACAATAATATAAATGTTCATTATTTCGACTCTTATTTATCATTAATTATTAAATAGTGAAATAATAATTCAAGTATTGTTGGATACGATTCGTTTATTATTAGAAGTTATAGGTTATAACAAATGATTATAATTCGCAAGTTTAGTACAATTATATTTTAATGACGAGAATAAGCTCAGTTATTCGGAGACTGCATTGGTTGAGCTTAGCTCAAAACCTGGGATAATCTGAGCTTATAATATGTTAAAATTTTCAGTTTAACAAAATCAAAAATTCATTAAAGAAAAAATTTTATGACAGTTTATTTTATGATTTTGTGTTTCCAAATACATTACATTTAATTACTTTACACTAAAACATGCAATACTTTCTTAATTGCAGCAATTGTATAATCGGATGATAACAGATTTCTTTAAAAAATTTAGTGTTTGGAAAACATTTTAATTTATTATTCAAATCTTTTAAATATAACTTTTTGAATCTAAACTAAATAACAGTAAAGATATAAATGAAGTAAATAAATCACAGTATATTAAACTCTTAACATAATTAATTTATTCATAATACTGTTATATTATAATAATCTCATTATCATAAGGCATTTAAGTAAATTGTTCACATGTTGTTTGTAAGATTTTAAAGCATATATGCTAGAGATGAGCATTTTTAACGGTTAACTTTTAACTTTAACGGTTAACCGGTTAAAGTTAAGGTTAAAAGTCAAACATTTTACACAAAGTTTAAGTTAAAAGTTAAATGTTTCTAACCGGTCAGAGTTAAAAATATTACAAAAGTTAACCGTTAACCTTATTAATAGGGAATTGAAAATCGTTAGAAAAACTAATGCCAAATCGTTAATTAATCGTTAGAAAAAAGTTCCAAAATCGTTAGAAATTTTAGATTTAAAGTTTATCAAATATTGAGTTTTAGTTAACCTTACCCTAAAATTTTTTTGAAATTTTATTAAAAGGTTTTCTCTTAACACATAAAATATAATAGTAAAAATAAAATATTCATCACATAAAAACTAATGAAATTTAAAGTTTTTATTTCAAGCTAGGTTTTATGTTTTTCCTTAAAATAATACAAAATATTATCAATGGAGATCAGAAAATCGTATATAGGAATTTTATTGAAAACATTTTAGCATTTTTTAGTTCATTTTTAGATAATCTTTCTAAATTCGTTAGATATATTTAAAATCGTTAGTTATGTCTAAATTCGTTAAATTCGTTAGAATCGTTGGAAAAATTTAAATCAATTTTATGTCTACAATGATTAAGAATGTAGCACATAGGGTTCGATTCAAGAAATTCTGTTGAAAAATTCAATCGTTAATTAACGATTTTCAATTCCCTACTTATTAACTGTAAACAATACTAATATTTACTAAATACTTTTAAAGATTCATTTCAAATGCGTTTTAATTTGTTTTGTATTATATGTTTTGCAAAATATATCTATTAAAAATCATTTAAATGGATGCATAATGAGTTTAAATATTTATATTTGTTATCAGAATTGATTTTTAAAGTCAATTAAATATTATTTAATTTTCAAAAACTAAAAAAAGTTAACCGGTTAACCCAGAAATTAATAATTTTGCTGTTAATGTTAAGAAATTTATTAACCTGTTAAAGTTAAAGTTAAGATTTTTGGGTGAGTTAAGTTTAAAAGTTAATGAAAACCTTTAACTTTTAACTCATCCCTAATACGCTATATACTCCTCACGACAATGTTTAAGAGACTGCGACTGCCTAAGAATGTGTGTAATGCATGTAATTGTAACGCAACTGCGGTTTATTTATCTTTTAGGAGCACTGAATATACTACGCTCAGATGGCGTAAACATTTGTCGTGGAGTGCATACGTGATTTAATTTCAATAAAAAATCGAGTTCATTGAGTTTATGCGTGATTTATTTTCTATATAATTTTCATTAGAATTTATACGCACAGATTTTAAGCTGACTAACACACGAAATATATATAAATTTCTTATACTGTATAATTATTATTTCTTATGTTGCAACTCATTTACAAATCCAAACAATGTCTGCAATTACGCGAAACAGTTTCTAACAATGATTATGTTTCTATTGTATCTTAAATCACGTGTAAGCAATTTGGAATAATATAAATCAGTATAATTTGTATTTAATGAATTTATTGTTTTGGTTATACCTCTACTAATAGAAGAAAGAAGAAAAGTTTAACCTTAACAAAGTAATTATAGCTGTCTGTCTGCTATCAGTCTGTTATGATCATATACGCATAAATTGAATTATTAGATAAAGATAAAAGTTAAAATTAAACCAATTCGAAACAAAACTTCATTCGCATGTTTTTGGCTGTTACTAAGTTTAGATAAAATGTTTTTTGTTTTGGTGTAGAAATTATTGAAATGATTATCAGATACCTTAAAATATATTTAGAGTTTATTATTTTCCATTGATTAACTCTCGCTTATCCGATAAGTTTTTCTTGATGACAGTTTGACCCGAAAACCCTGTAAATGCCATGTAATTTTATATTGGTACTGATTTGTTTGCGTTTTATCGTTAGTAAATGAGAGTTAAATTTGTCTCATAATTTCTCCTTCACTCATTCCTATTCTCACTCAGAACTCTTCCTCTCCATATTTTATAAATTAGAAAAAAAATAATAAGTATTAGTGATTTGTATATGCGCTTAATTAGAGTTAAAAATTACTCGTTTCAATTTTAAGCATCCGCAACTATTCTATTACAACAAATATTAATAGATCACAGCAATTCAGTTGTGTATGTGTTCGGTAATTAATATTTTTATTTTACAAACTCGGGTCCGAATTCGTGATCATTACTCAATGGCCGATGACTGATATTGCAGTTAACGTGAAGTTATATAAGTCAGTGAAGCAGTTCTAAGCGACTCGTATCACGTTTAGCATTTTTATAACCTGTGGCGATGCCTTTCATATATATATATACTTTAACATATGTGTGTAAATGTTTGCGAGAGAGTATATAAATATAGAGCGAAGTAACATTGGGTACATCAGCTGTTGTAGAAGTGGCGTAACCATAAATATATTTGTGTTGACTGAATATATTAAATTTGAATAACGTGCGCTATATTTAACTCTAAAAATTTATATATTTATTTATATTTATTTTTTTTGAAAATTGAATTCTTATTTATAATAGAAATAATTAATTAATAATTATAATAAGAAAAATAAATAAATAAATAATATATTTAGACTAATGTATATAATTTTTATCGTGTACTTTTTCTTTTCTAAAATTATAATCGATTGAGTGCTATTTTTTAAAAATTAAAAATATTTATGAAAGTATAAGTAATTATATAAAATTTAATTGCATTGTCTAATTGTTTATCATTTAAAAGTCTTATACTCTAACAGCGCAGTTATTATTTTTAGGTTAATCGTTATCATTTTTATTATATTTTCTTTTTTATCTGAAAAATGGTTATTTTTTAAATAAGGGTGTCTATAATAGCAGCAGTCTCGATATATATCAAAATATTGCCAGCATTCCCGGAACCGATAAGACCTAGAACTTACTTTATTATTTTTCAATATATAATAAGTTTGAGGAATAAAATATTAATTGAAATACCTTTAAAGATAATTTTATTACGTTGTTTTAACTGTAAATTAATTATGAGGTTTAAACTAAGGTCTATTAAAATTCAGTAAAAAATACAAATCAATTATTTCTTAATTAATAAATTGTAGATTATTAATACACTCATTTATTACTTTTGAAATTATAAATATATAAAATATTATTTTTTCTCAACAAAAAAAAATAATTATTTACATCGATCTGGAAAAAGTATTTAATGTTATTTTCAAATAAACGATTTATATTAGTTTAACATATATTTATAATGAGATATTAATTAAAGGAATGATTAAAATGTAAATATAACAACTAAACCGCGTTTAACAAATAAAACAAGATCGAAACGGTCTTAATTTCTGACATTGCAGTTTTGTGATTAACTAAATTTTTCATATCTTTGTCAATTTCATTATTATATACTATTATAAGCTATTTATGGAACATGTCACTCCAAATAATTTTATATATTTCACTTCGAAAAACGGAATATACCACTTTGATAAAACTGAATGTCACTCCTAAAAACGGAATATGCCAATCAGGAAAACGGAATATGCCACCCAGAAAAAGGAATTTGTTGATAAGAAAAAAATGTATATTAAATTAACAAAAGTTTAGAGGATAGATAAAATGTTTTTATATAACTATTTAAAATTGTGCATACATGTCTTTGATTGTCTTTATCATTAATTTAGCGCAAACTTAATTGATTTATGATAGGAAAAGTAGGAGTCATAGTAATATACTTCTGTGTCTATTCCGCGAAGGAAAATCAAATCAATGATTGAATTACCATTTGTTGTAATATCTTTATTTTTGAGAATGAATCGTTTCGATTGTAAATGAGTTTATAGAATTTGTCCGGGATTTTTATTTAAATCAATATTAAAGTCGCCTATCAAAATTACATTTTCGTTATCGATTTTATCTAAACAAATATAGATGTTAGTGGATAGTGTATTTACACTATTTTGCGGTGATTAATAGACTAGTAATATGGCAATACTATTTAGTTCGAAACCAATGCATTCGAAATGTCCCTGATTGTTAATGACTGAGTATTCAAATAAAGGTTTTCCAAAAGATTTAGTATAGACGACGCTGTCGGATGCTTTACAGTTATTCGATGATGTTAAACATGATAATACATTGAAGTTTGGAAAATTATAGCTATCAAATTGTGACGACCAACATTCGACAAATAATAATAAATCAGCGCAAGTATAGTTTGGATCAGATATGATATCCTCAAAATGCTATAAAAGTGATTGTATGTTTTGATAAAGTATTTTAATACCAGAAGTTTCGTAAGTAAATAGAAATGGATGAACGAATGTTAAAGCATTTATGGTTCTTAATCGCGATAATTTGTTTTCAACTAATATGACTGTTGGATTTTCCTTTGGTTGTTCAAAATTTCCAACAATAAACAAACCATCAGCTGATCGAACTCTGCTCTGATAGAGCTCATTCCAACGTATGCTTTCGAACGTAACATACGTTTCGACAATTTGATATTGTCATAGCTTTGACCCTGTGCCTTACAAATAGTTGTTGCTTCAGCTGCAACCAATGGAAATTGTGTTCGACGTACAAGTACAATTTTATTTCGCATCGGTGCGCATTAAATAGGAGTCCATGTTGCTTATTAGTTACATCTTTTTGATAAATTCAATAAGTTACTTCTTGTGTTAGATCCTATATTATTATCAAAAAACTCTATCCAAACTAGTATTGGTTTATCAAAAATACATTCATATTTTCGAATAATCCCGTTAGCACCATTAACAAATCCATCTTCAACATCAACGATTAAAGTTACAATATAAGTTGTGCTTTCTTTAAATATTTTGGAATCTGGCAAACCAAGTTTTAGTGTTGTGAAGATTTTTAGTGCTTAGTTTTTAACATCTATTGATACGTCTCCAACAGCTATGTCTTTAGCAATAGTTACATATTCCATGTTTCCGTTAAGCGATATTGCAATACGATTATACGCATCCACTTCATTAATTGTTTTGAACAGCCGAATGGTTTAAATCGGTGGTTGAATCTTCAAATTACACAAATTAAATAATGCGATATCATCCGATGTGCACACGCGTACAGTTAAGTTATTCATAGCATTCGCAAAATGTAAATCATTCTTTTGGCGTATTATTTCGGTTAATTCAAAAGCAATTAATGTTTCCCAGAGCGTATTTGCAAATAATTGATCGTATTTGCTGCAATTTGCTTGAAAACGAACTTATCTTGTTCAGGTCTTAGTTGATAAAAATCGCCGAAACATATTACAGATTTTCCAACAAAACTTTTTGTAGTGTGAAATATTTCATTTAGACGAAAATCAATTTGCTTTAACATTGTTACGCTTACCATAGAAATTTCATCTAAAATAAATACTTTTAATTCTTTTGTTTGTAGCTTAAATAGCAAATCAGCACATAAACTTTTTACGTCAGGCTTGCACTGATTAATTGGTTGTAAAAATGTTGAATGCAAAGTTATGCCACCAATGTTAAACGCTGCTTTTCCTGTTGGTGCACGTAGAATAACTTTTATCGAATCCGGTAGAACACCAGGTAAATACGAAGCAGTGTTTGATTTAAGGCTGTTATTAATTTTGATTTTCCAACACCAGCACCAAATTTGATCTGTTGTTGTTTTAGTACGATATATTATATCCATACAAAACTGTCGTTGTTTCAAGTTAAGTGATCGCTTTAATGCATAGATGTTTTCTTCAGTTATACTCTTTGGTGTTAAAAAGCCTTCAACAGTAGATTTCGGTAATGAGTTACTAATATCTTCACTAAGGCTATATAGAGCATTGTTATCTATTGTGTATGCTCTATACTCATTATTACGTTCATTATTTTCATTAGTTATTATTTCGCTCAACTCTATTTCTTTGAACTTGTCCTCAAAATCTATAACATCAGTGAAAAAACTTTCGTTGCATAACTTTGCGTTTACGACATTACACTTTTACTTTACTATAATATGACTGTACTTCTAGTCTTTACTATAAATACAGTGACACAATTATATTAAATACTAATAATTACATATTACTTCCTTGTTAATGCTATAGTTATTAGTCATACACGTGTTCACTCAATTCTTACTTCAGAATATGTAAAGTCACGTTTACAGTGTTATGTCTATGATTCCATACTTACTCAATATAAAAGTGTTTGCGTATCGCTTAATATCGTATTCATGTTTACTTATTGATCCCTATGTTAAGCATTGTAATCACTTAAGTGAACAGTGGTAAGCTTGCTTCATAGGTATCACGTGGTCCTTCATATTCTTCTTAAATATCGCTGAACACCTGTCGCTGGACCTACAACGGTTAACTACTACTAGTCAATACACTAAATTAATATTATAAATGTAAGAAGTTATTAATGTTATCAAAGATTCTATTCAATTAATTTTGGATGTGTTATATTTCGTTTTATTTAAAAAAGTTATTTTGTTTTTAAAAATCTATACTTAAATGTTTGTAAAGTATATATTACCAAGATATATAATATCTCCTGGAATCGAGGCTCTAGTACTTAATACACTTAATTAGTATTATAAATGTAAGAACTTATTAATGTTATCAAAGCTTTTTATTTTACTTATTAATTTGACCATATTCTATTTCCCACACTCTGTCTACTTTGTCTGTCCGTCTATAAATCTAATTTAGGTTCCACAGTCTTTTTATTAATCAAGGGATTTTTAATAATAAAAAAATGACAATTATAAATAAATTAAATTCTAATTAGAATTATTAGTGAGAACCCTTTGAATTTGTATTCCTTATTTTTTTCTATATTTTATATTTAATAATCCTTAACTATATTTAATTTGTCAAATTAAAGATAAAGTTGCTTTAAACGAAATATACTTTAACGCCATTATATAAGTAATTAAATTAGCCAATATTTTATTTTTTTAATTTAAAGTTAGTTAGATTTTAAAATCTATTAAGCATAAAATTTAAAATATATAAATAGATTTTTATTTTACTTATAGATTTGACCATGTCTCTATGTCCATCTCTCTGTCTACTGTGTCTGTGCTTCTGTAAATCTTATTTAGATTCCACAGTCTTTATATTAATTATGGGATTTTTTATAACAAAAAAAGGACCAATTATAAATAAAATAAATTCTATTTAGAATTATTAGTGAGAACCCTGTGAATTTGTATTCCTTCTTTTATTCTATATTTTATATTTAATAATCCTTAACTATATTCAATTTTCTAAATTAAAGATAAAGTTGCTTTAAACAAAATATACTTTAACGTTATTATCTATAGTATTATGAGACAACTGTTGAGTAGATTCCGTGATTGTAGAAACCTGACCTATCTTCATACAACTTCAGGACAGGTCAGGTCAGATCAGGTCAGGTCAGGTCAGGTCAGGTCAGGTCAGGTCAGGTCAGGTCAGGTCAGGTCAGGTCAGGTCAGGTCAGGTC
>JAQGAW010004379.1:0-10980 GCA_034698025.1 Phthiracarus crinitus | reverse complement strand
CAATAGGGATGCAGTATTAAATAAAGAATTGTAAGTTATACTTCTAATTTATTGGACATTTTTAGGGCTTCCGTTCTATTGTTAAACTTAAAGATAGATTCTAAAGAAATATAAGATTTATTTGACAATAGAAATGACTCAACATCTGTCGATTTGGGATTACAATAATTAAATTTTAGGACTGAAATTAGACGTCATTACAATATCCCCACCTTATTAAAAAGCGCCTCTGCTGACAATTAATTCTTTTCAAATAATATATTTAAATTAAATTATAAATGAAATGTAAAAATGGATAAATATAATTTTACAAAATTATAATATTGTTTGTTTGATTATTTTATAAATTGTTAAATTGAATAATTAATATATAATAATGATTTTTTTGTATTGTTTTTGCTATTTATAGTATTTGTTGTTAATCTTTATATTGTTTATAATATTAAATTTTAATGTTTGAATATATATTGTTTAAATCTTTTTGGTAATTTATTTTTGTTAAATTTTATAATTTTTTTGTTTGGATTTTTCTTAATATATATGATTACAATTTATTTTGTTATAATTAAAACAATAATAATTAGTTATTTATTTTAATAAAGTCTTTGTGTTGTATTATAAGATGTTTGTCCAATAGAACTGTTCCAGTTTGACGCTTGTGCTGAAGTGCGATTGAAAATCATTTTAACGATCGTTACTCGTATTTGTTGTAAAATTAATTCCGATAATTCCAAGTGTTGACTATAATGCGTCGAGTTTAGTGTATTAAACGAGTTACTTTCGATGATTTCTGCAAGATATATATTTAAAATTTCTGAAATAAATGTCAATTGTGTTCGAATATTAATAGATATTTGGTGTAATCTATTCACTGGTGTCATCAAAATTCTTTGATTTGATTGATACCCTCTATTAATTCGGCTTAAGCCACCGCGTTGTCTTGAAAATCTAGTTCTCATATTAATTGTTATAGAATAATATATCAAAAATATTATGTAATTACCAATTGAATACGGCTTATAAAAGTTTTTTTATGTCCATTGTTTTGATTAAGTTATTAAATCTGAAATCTGAAATTATTCAAGAATTAATATCATAATTCTATATAAATTATCAATTTTTATACTTTAATTATATTAGTTTAATTATATTCAGCTAAATATAATATTAATTTAGTAAACATTTGATAGATATCGTATATATTTTTTTATAAATCTCATGAACTTATATTTTAAATATATGATAAACAAACTTGTTTAATAAATTTTCGCACAGTTGGAATTGAATTATTCTTTACTAATAAGTTAATTAGTGTGCTTTAAACATAAATATGCAAGAATTGGATTAGTGTCTAATTTTGAATAAATTTTATTTTATCATAAACTTTTTTTTAAATACGTACAAAAATTAAAGTCACTAATATTTTAATAGAAATAGAGGTTAGAGATTAGTTTCATAATAAACTTGATTAATATATAAAATTTTATTGATTGGAATTACAGTATTTCAATAGAATCAATATTTAAGCAAAAACAAAAATAAACATGTTTTCTTTTCTTTTATCTGTTTTTGGTCTAGAAGTAGAATAACAACATGTTACTGCTATTGGTCAGTCTATTTACTGTCGATTTTGAAAAGTCAAAGGTGTTTATGGGATAAGTGGTTCTCTTAGAGTAAAAGAAAATGCGTTTTAAACATGAATTGGACCCTTATATAAATTAAAATTTAATTATTTCAAGTTCGAACAGCAGGATATTTTTGATATTTTTTAACACTTTAACCCTTATGTATATAACAGTTTTTAATGTTAAGAAAATTAGTGTCTCAATTATAAGTAATTAATTATGATAAAATATAACAAATTATATTGATTATTTGATTTTTCTGACGTTGTATTTAGCTTACAAAGGTAAATGTCCTTTTATTAACTTTTCGTTAACTGTTTATTATATATAACATCTATCGTTTGAAAATACAGGGATATATAAGTAGTAAGAAAATCAATAACTTATTTCAATTTCGAGTTTGTTTTGAGTGATATTTTTTTATCTGACTTTGCAAAATTCAGATATATGGATTTGCCCCTGTCTGTCTGTCCGTCCGTATGTTACACCCGACTCTGACCCAAAATGAAAATCCCTTTATTAACATAAAGAAATACCTTTTTTAGTCGAAAAGACTCCTATCTTCAAAAATCCCTTTATTAATATAAAGAAAAAAGACTCTATATTCCATTGCAATTTTTAGCGTATTTTACGTTTTATAGCAAAAAAACTGAATAATATGAAAAAATAATTACATTTTAATTTCAATTACAATTCCAATATTTATTTTATATAAATTGCATTTCAATTTCAATTTTTAAAACGGCATTAATTTCTATTCCTTTTCTATTTAGATTTTTAATTTTATTTATATTTCAATTGCATTTCTATTCCAATTTTTTATTTTTATTTTATTTCCATTGCATTACAATTCCAATTAATCGAAATGCAAATGGAAAAATATTTTAAATTCCAATTTCAATTTTAAAAAATGGAAACAACACTACAATGTATGCAAAATACATCATTCATATTATTCAGTTAATTTTTGAAAACACCATTAATTTTAATTGGTTACATTTTATAAAATAAACATATTTATTCCAAATAACTTTATAAACATTTTATAAAAAAACAGAATTCTTGGTATAATATTAAATTAACATCATTATCAATATTCCTATTCGCAATAAAATTGGTTTCCCAATTATTATTTTCTTATGTATTTAATAAATAAATTTTAAAATTGTTTCTGAAATATGTTATTTTTTCAATTTTACTTTTTATTAACTCTTTCGCTTTTCAGTAATGCACTTCAATAGTTTGTAATTTCTTATATAATCATCAATGTGTTTTTCAAGAAATGATATTTAATATAAAAGACACGTTAGTAGGAGCCTCCCCCGATAGGTCCGGATACTCGTTTAACATGGGAAAATTTATAGGTATGAAATTTTATAGGTATGAAAATAGAAATGGTAGAATTATATACCAATGAAAATTTTCATGGGTATAAAATATTCGCACTGTAAAGTGATATGTTATAATATATAACGCACAATAGTTTGATGTGTTATAATATATTCGCACTATAGTGTGAAGGATTAAAAAACATTCACACTGTTATGTGAAATATATTAAAGCTAGAGCACTGTAGTACGTTGTGATTTTATACCGATATTTTTACCAGAAATTTTTAACCGAAATTTTTATCAGAAATTTTTAACCGAAATTTTTACCAGAAATTTTTAACCGAAATATTTACCCGAAAGTTTTAAACAAAATTTTTATCTTATGTTTTTAACCGAAAATGTTAATCTAAATTTTAACCTAAAATTTTAATCTGAAAATTTTAACAGAAATCTATAATTTTAATAATTGAATGTAATTTAAGGCTGGACTCGAAATTAATTGGGTTTATTTCATTTCTGTGTATCTACAATATAGTTGTCAAACATTTAATTTCTAAATAATGTGTGCAATGTTTGTCCATATAACAAAATAGTTTTACCAATAATTATAATTGTTATATGTTTTTTGAGTAATTTTAATGAAAATTTCTTTAAATTTTATCATTATAAAACAAGAATAATATTCTTTATTTAAGTGTTTTATACATAATTTATTTATGGCTCGTTACCAAATACGAATAAAACTTTAGCTGAAGCACTTTTCAATCAGATTTATTATTTATTGATGACTGTTTATCGGTTTTTATTAATAAAGATGTTTGTTTATAATGTTGATGTATAACATTTGGATAGTAAAATTTTCTATAAAAACAAATGCACCTAAAAATATCAAATTGAAATTAAAGAATAAATAGTTTGTAATATTAACTGTAACCATATTTTTTATTCTAATGTCAATTATTCATGTCAAAGTATGCTTTATTAAATTGGATTTTTTGAAAAAAAATAAACTTATGTTATCTTCAATGATTTTGTATTAAAAAACTTTTTAAAACATATTATTTTATATATTTTAAAAATAATTCAGTATTCTGCCCTTGAAGATGTGCAGTTCTTAATTCATGATGCGTAAATTGAATTCATGAGAAATTTAAATATGCTTATCTTTTAAAACTGTAAAATAATATTTAATTCTTTTAAATACTATTACTGAAATACTTGTCTAAACTTAAACGGATTATATTAGTCTAAACTTTTTTTAGTATTAATTAGTGCTGTTTCCATATGACTTTTTGTATTTCAATTGCATTTCAATTTCGATTTCAATATTTGGCTTATTTTAACGTTTTAAAGGCAAATTTCGTCTGATTAATTTTAAAAAATAATTATATTTTAATTTTAATTTAAATTTCAATATTTTTTATTTAAATTGCATTTCAATTTCAATATTTAAAACAACATTAATTTCTATTCCATTTCGATTTCAATTTTTAACTTTTATTTTATTTCCATTGCATTTCAATTTCAATTAATCGAAATGTAAATGGAATCATATTTTATGTTTCCATTTCAAGAATAAAAAATGGAAACAACACTAGTATTGATGGGGACACTAAAATCGTTAGAAAAAAGGATACAAAATACTGTTGTTTGTTAATCATGAAAAAACATGAAACAAATCGTTAGAAAAATCGTTAGAAAAAACTTATAGTAAAACTGCAATATGAATATAATTATTGGATGGTTTTCATTAAAAAATTTAAAAAAGTATGGGATAATTCGAATCTCATCAGATTTAGATGACAATAATTCAAGTTATATAATTAAAACTTGACCTAAAAACGCTCCCATATTAAAGCTCTTTAAAGTTTAACGACAAATTTTTAAGTTTTAAACTTTAAACGAAAAATTTAAAATAAAATGGAAATCTTTTGTAATAAATAAAATCACAAGTTATATTTAAAACAGTTTGTTTCGTTAAATAATTTTAGTGTTTTTTAACTTTTTAAGTAAAATACCAATTAAATATAAGTTTTCATATAGATTTTTAGTGATTTTAAGAATTCGATAATTAACGATTTTGTCGTCCCTAATCAAAAAATTTTAGTTTACTTTTGTTTTAAATTATAAATATGAATATTTTTTAATCTTTTTAATCACTTTGATATAAGAAATTAGCATTATAAAATAAAATAATTATTTAATAAAATTCTTCTAAAACTCTAAATCAGATTCTTCAAAAATTATTTAGTCAGCTTCATTGAACATTTGGTAATTTTTATTATATAACATAAAATATATTATATGTCAAATAAACTCTAAACAAGTTATATCTTTTTAAAAAATAGGAACAAGTTAATTTAAAAAAGATTTAATCTGCTTAAATATATAAATGCTAATTCATCGAACTTAAAAAATTATTATAAATTATTTAAATTTTTTAAATTTATTTTAAAATAAAAACTTTTAAAACTTATAAGTTAATTTTAACCTTTTTAAGAAAACTTTTATCAGACATTAGCAATAAATGTACTGATTCTAATTTTAAATAATTTTAGCCTGTTTTATTATCAAAGTGTATTTTAAACTTACATGATTTCAAAATATTTTTTGAAATAAACTGTAATCATTTAAGTTTACGAATTGGGAATATATTTATATTTTTAATTGCTTTTATACTTCGGAAGATGGCTAATGAGTAATTATTAAATTTAATATTTAATAGTTTGAAATTAACTTTATTTTAAATTTTTTTTCTAAAAATTAAATTTTATTAGTATTTCTTTTTCTTTTATAAATATAATAATCTTAATAATTTTGTTTTATTTCTCACATTTTCTTGTAATTCGTATTAAAAATATATTGTTTTTATATTTACAATTTAAGCTAACAAAACAATAATTTTTTAAAAATAATATTCGTTTTAGGAAACTACTTGGAGTACGTATGCCGTATGCCGTATGCCGTATGCCGTATGCCGTATGCCGTATATTTCCTTAAACTACTTTTATTAATAATCTTGTCTTTTTTAAAAGTGATCTCTCTGTGAATGTGTCGTTCTTGTTTATCATTTAAATTATTAAAAAGAATAATTATTACTAGCGATTCTACTTTACATATATCCATTTTAATTGGTTTTAATTAAACTTTTAATTTGGTTTTAATCTTTCTTTTTTAACTTTACCGATAAATGCAAAAAGATGTCTAATATTTTAATTATATTAAATAAGTTTCTATTTAAAACAATTTCTTCATATTCTTTATAAAAATATATTTGTGAAATTTAATTAACGAAATGTGAAATTAAGATTACCCATAATATTATTCAATATACGCTTTTGTTTTACTATAAAATAAGTATTTATTTATTTGTTCTTTAATAGTTTTATTTTACCATTACGTTGATTTGAATTGGTTACAACTTTGTAAACCTTCTTCAAATAAAATTAGCTTCAATGAAACGCAACGGTATCATCTTGATGTAATTAAGATTTTAACGACCCGTAATAACAATTATTTGAAAGTTGCTTGGGCTCAACAACAAAATCATACAAAAGTTTTCCTGTCTTCGAGCTAGAATGTTAGAGTTTCTGCTAATGCAAGTGAATGTGGCTTAAAGTGCTCATAAATCAATTGAAATTAATTGCTAAAAGACTTTTTCGTCGGAATTCAGGCGTTGAAAAATTGATTACCAGTTTGAACATCTGTTCGTCATAAGAGATACGAAAACGTTGACAAATTGTTCATCTTATATGGCATTGGATGTAAAGAAAGCTTAAAGAAGAGAGATGTAATTGGAGAACTTTGATGTTTTTGGAAAGCCGAAAGTAAGCCTAATAATGTAGACATCGCAGTAGAATCGTTTACTTTACTATTGTAATTAACATTATTTTGCTAATATTATAGATAAACAAATTGTTACAAAACTTACATAATAAATAATTTTCTTATCATTTCTTTTGCTTTTACGATTTGTTTTTTATTATATTGTACTATTACAAAATAAAACTAATAAATTTAATATTTATATGGAATTAATTAAGCAAAAATTTATTACAAATGTAACTTTTATTACATTCTATTATAATAATTAAGATTGATTTTGATAAATTAAATGCTTAAGGCTATAATCTTTACGCTTTAAAATGATCTTGTAAAAATAATAATTAAATTGTAATAATTAGAATCGCCAAATTCAGGAATATAAACCGTACATTTTCATGAAGGAAAATGGAAAAAAGTTTGAAATTCAAAATTATTCAGGATAATCGGCAAAAATTGCTACTTGGGAGAAAAAAGTAGTTTAAATTTCGAACCAATATAATAACATTCATAAATATAAATCCGACCCGAAACGTCACGATACAACTCGATCCCCACCCAGACACCCAACCAGACCCCGACCACGACCCTGAACCCGACCTTGATTCCGACCCAGACACCGACCCAACCCGTCCTTAACCGACCTGAACCTATCCGCCGGACCGGACCCGACCCCACCCGACCACACCCGACCCAACCCAACCCAACCCCGACACTGACCCCAACTATAACCCAATCCCAACCCCCACCCCTACCCTAACCCGAACTATGAGTACCCTACCATAATCCCTCCAGTCATAAACAAACTAGATCTCTTATTCTGATCAACGATAATGACTTGTACAGAATAGGTGCTAAGATGTTCCACACCTATACATTAAGTTAGCAGTGGCGACAAATATATGACCACAATGGTTGGTTAGCGCATGCTACCATTATGCCACCAGTCGGAACCAAACCCAATATTTTATTTTGATCACCGATAAACACTTGTCCAAAATCAGTTTTAATATCTTCCGTACCTATCAAGTAAGTTAGCAGTGGCGTTACAGGCCCAACCTTGATGGTTCTTAAGCGTATCCTACCATTACGCTGCCAGACAGAATCAAATTCAATATCTTATATTGATCACTGTAATTAGGTTGTCCATTTTTATTACTAAGATCTTCGTTAGATATCTGTTTAGATAGCATTAGGGATATAGATGTTTCTTCGATAGTTCTTTAACGACTGTTACCTTAAATCGGCGAGTTGAGTATAACCACAAACTGATATCTAATCAAAAATTTGTAAAGACCACAAATCAGACTCACATTAAAATAGAAGACTATTATTATTATACAATAAACTTCTCTTTATTTCTATTCTTTTAATATATCGGTATTCCATTAACCGTCCTTTTCCTAATATAACTTAACAAATCTTAACTTTTCGGAGTAACCTTCACTGTTTTCATAACATTTCTCACTACAGATTCTAATGTTACTAAATATCCATTGTTTTTTTCACAAATATCTTTGATTTGAATTGAAGATGAAGTCATAATGAAGAAAAATATTTTAAATAATAATCGTTTTGATTTTATTTTGATTTTGATTTTAGTAAAAAATTGAATTTAAATAAAAAATTATTTTGATTTTGATTTTAGTCGAAATATTATTTTTATTTCATATTTTAATTTTGATTTCCTGTATAAAATCAAAATTAAAATCAATAATGTTTTAGATTTCAATTAGATTTTAATTTGAATTTTTATTTGATTGGTTTCAAAAATTGTTTTTGCATATTTCTTGGATTATTTGTTTATAATTTTCATTTATTGATATATTTGTTTTCATTAATGGTATCTTTGTATATCTATTATAATTTGTGCAAAATATAAACATACATTTTTAAAAGATTATGGTACAAATTTATAATAATCTTTGATTCTTTTTTGAAAATTAAATTTTGTTCTTAATCTATCAATAATGATGAGAATAACTTCAAGCTCAGACCACCAAGTTTAATATCAATGCAAAGCTCAAAAAACCTTTATGAGCTTATAAATCTCAAGCTTAAGTTTGTGCTATTGAGTTAATGAGCTTTTCTAGAGATTACATTGAAGACGCGAATACGGGTGATGTGCGAATACGTTACTCGTATTCAAATCTGGGGTGTAGTGTCGCTCAGGAAACTACGGGATCTGTTTGGCCAACTATCGATTACCACAGATTTACGTAATCGATGACCAGTTGCTGTATCGTTATAGACAATGGACTATACAGTTACTGATATTTACGATTAACAGCTGTGATATCGGTTATCACTGAAATACTGTTTAAATGATTATTAAATTAGAGTTACTTTCCTTTACTGCCGACAATCTTTTAATTAATAGTTAGGCTTTAGTTCGTTTCGCTAAAATGTATCAGTTAATCAAATTAACTAATTATTTTTTATAAATTATTTAAGTAAAAGATGACACGCTTTCAGTGTACAAAATTATTTATTAATGACTTGTTTAAAACTTATTTATTATTTGTGACTTATTCGCTTCAAGTTAAGAATACAAGTGAGGCGTTAATACATGAAATCTATTAAATGTTAAAAACAATGTTAGTTATGACTAACAATTCATTAACAAAAAGTAAAGTTTCAAATGTTAAGTTAGGAAAATGAATTGAATAGCGTAAGGGGTCATATATGCGTCCCTCAAGATTTTATAATTTTCGTGTAAACCTTTACTAATATTGCTTCATGTATTAATATAATTACTTAAGAATTATTTGATTTTAACGAAATAATTAGATAAACTCTCAATTTTTGGTTATGTTACATCACATTTAAACTGAAAACTTTGAAATTTCTCAATTTAATGTAAGATCAAGCTCAAATCAGTAATGTATGTTTCAATAAATTGTAATATGTGTGTTAGAAGCTCAAGCTCAATGCATCTATTTTTTTGAGTTTAAGCTAAGAATATGAATAAATGAGCTTATTTTCATCCGTATATATAAATTAGATATCTTCCCCATTATTGGTAACGAATGGACATCATTGGATACAATTTTGCATTCTGAATAGATGTTTAGCAATGGCTTACTCAATTGTTTTATCAATTAAATATTCATTGTTTTATCAAATGTGAATTAAGTTTAAAACTTCTTTATTTTAATATCGCATTCCCAACTTGTTAACTTCACACCTTACACATATCATTCAGTATTAAATTGAAAAACCATTACGAACATTTATTCACATATTGTTTAAAGAATATAAAAGAAATTATGTGACAAAAAATAACTTTTAATAAAGTTTTAACTTTCAAAAAAATCAATTATCTGATTTTGACTCATTTATCTAATTGAAAGATGAAAATATAATTAATATAAAATACATTTTAGTTTAAAAAATTTTTAAATAGAAAAGCAAACAACTCTAATCTCATAATATAAATTTATTACGTTAATCATTTTTGTTTTTATCTTTTAACCAGAATCTTATTTTATTTTTTTACTACTTTTATATTTTTCCTCGTTATAAATTCTCATTCTTTTTCTTGATTTCATTTTAATTTTCAAAGATCGATTATATTTTATATTTCTCACTTATATAAATTTCAATGTATCTTAGATATTTATCTCGCTTTTTTATTATATCCTTAAAATCTATAAAATAAAATGAAATTAAAAAAATTAATTTTATTGATTCAAATGAAATTTAAAAATTTATATTCTTTGATACTAACGAAATTCAATATAAATTAATTGTATTTATAAAGTTTTAAATAGAAATTAATTTAAATATAAAAAGTTATATGAAAATTATTACCTTTTTAGCTCACTTTAACTAAAGGAGCTATTGGATTTGCAATGTCCGTCCGTCCGTCTGTCCGTCTGTCTGTCTGTATTTCGACCGGTCTCTATATTATTAATGGATTTTTTCTCTATATTAATAAAGGGATTTTTTTTTTAAAAAAGACTCCTATCATCTAAAAATCATTGTTGAAATGACTCTTATCTGACTTAATTTGTGCTAAAAATTGCTTTAAAATGGCCAAAAATGGATAAAAATGAACTAAATATGGGCTTAAAATATGACAAGAATGTGTTTTAAAAAGCTAAATATGGACTTAAAATGGGCTAAAAATCGGTTTTAAAAGTCTTATAATTGATTTTGTGGTTGTTAAAAAGGCTTTAACATAATCAAAAATAGCGTTA
>JAQGAW010004378.1:0-10981 GCA_034698025.1 Phthiracarus crinitus | reverse complement strand
TCATTACAATCGTCTCGACTTCCTCGAGCGAAAAGGCAATGCACTCTCAATGACATGTTATCGAGTATTGTTATATACAATATAGAAATGACCGCCAGTTAATAATACAGCGATTCTTTAGAACAAAAATACAAAAACTGTTTTCGAGATATTTTTGATTATTTTACTAGACAAACCTCTAAGATTTCAATCAATGATAAATAAGAAGCAATAGTTTAAGGTTCTGTTATAGCGTTGAGAGGTCTGTGGAAATTTATTAAAAAATTTTGTAAATCATATGAATAATTATACAATTATGTTAAAGATTTGATATGTTAAAAAGTTTTAATTCTAATTACATTATAAGATATTAAATCACTGAATTAAATTTACGATTTGAATATTCAAATGAAGATTTCCATTTAAACATAAACTTAATGTCAGAAATAATTAAATAAGATATTAAAATGCAAAATGTTTGTCAATTCTGAAATATTCTGTAAAATTAAATGCATTCTCTTAGTTATGAATACCAGTACTAGAAAAGCTATTCAACACTCAAAAAGGGTTCACTAATGAGATGTGACACACATTCATATCTTCTGTGAAAATTCATCATTTTGGAAATAGAATAATGTTTGCCGCAATAATTTCCATATATTTGAATATTAATAACAACTTTGTTTGTACTCAATGCTCAATTAATGAACTTTTATCGAAAGTATCTACAATTCGGTTTAACGATTGCGAAAATAAGTCCAAATAATTAGTCTACCGTTTGTGCTATGTTTGTATAAACTCAATGTTTTCGTGGTTGGGATTTGTCATCAATGTTGCAACACTTAATGCTAATCGGACACAATGAACACTGCAACAGACATTTGACAAACACAACACTCATTGATCATTAAAAATTTTCGCAATTTATTTATTTACAGTAGTTATTGATTTAAATTGCAATTATAAATCTTAAACGAATATAATAGTATTCTAAATAATACTCTCATTGTAATAAAAGTTTCATTGCAAATCATTTATAGCTGAAAAATGAACGAAATCTACATACACTCGAATCGCATCATTTTAGTAATCGTTAGGTCATTGCTCTAACAATGTGTCAAATCTAAATATATTATTACTCATTGATTTCCTTTATCTATTCATAAATCCGATTTCAGTTTTATCCGATTATCTCAAAAGAAATGTTTGACGCATAGCTCATATACAGCTTTCTAGTTCTTATAATAACTATATATGATGTAAGGATTATTGATTGAAAAGTCCATATGATTTAATGCTAATGATAAGTTTATTCACATCTAGGGTGACCATACCTCCCGGTTTCACCGGGATTTTCCCGGTTTTCAACTAAAAGACCAGTCTCCCGGTTGATGTCTCACCTTGACATTACGTTCTCCCGGGATTAGAATATTACAAAATTATGAGTTTTTGAATGTCAAAAATAATTATTAAAGCAACAAAAAATAACATTACTTGCCTATAAAATTAACGGAATAAATTCCTTCAAAATATTTACTAAAATAGCATTATTTATTTTAAAAAATATTTCATATATGTAAAATAATATCAAAATATCTCAACGTATTCTTTTATGTCAATCTTTTTTTCTAAACGAAAGATTAGGATTGTTGCTGACTTTCTCAGATAGAAGTCTAACTTATGGTATTGACATTGTCTGTCTGTCCGTCGTCGTGTCCATGACATTAATATTTTTATAAAGTCAACTCTCTTTGTATGTGTAATTCGTGTTTATTATGTAATAAACTTGCAAAATTTTTAAAATGAAAAAAGATTTTTTAAACTTCATAAATAATATTTTAGTTTGAGGGATATGTGCGATTAAATTAGAAAATAGCATCTATCATTGAAAATTGAAAAAATAGATTTATAAATGGGGTCAAAAATCTTAAACTATTTTAGACCATATTAAATATCAAATATTTTAAAAAGTTTATTTGTTTTTCTATTAAAAGAAGTTTATAAATAATTTCTCCCGGTGAACTCCCGGGTAAACCATGAAAAATTTAGAAAATCTCAAGGGTAAACCAAAAATGTGATGGTCACCCTAGTTACACATGTCGGTACACATTTGCCTTACATGTAAAAGGTTATTGAATAATCTAATTAATCCATTTCTATTCTATACCATCATCTCTACTGAAAATTATTTTTCCAAAAATTTTAAAAAAGTTCAGGAACTAAAAAATGTAATCTATAATGTAATTGGCGATACTATTCAAAACGTATATCTAATCTACGTATACGTGAACTATTTGTAAATATGATTATAATCAACTGTTTCCTTTTAACCCGAACGGTTGACCGGTTGACCCGTTAAAGTTAAGAGTGTTTACACAATCATGAAATTGTCAAAAATATGGCTTACTTATAAAAATACAAATTTAATTGAAATAAATAAATATTTGATTTATCAAAAATACAGTCAAGAGCTGGCGTTTATGAATCAGTATCTGACACCACATCCACTTGGAGTATCGCTCATTTCACGCAAATTGTCAATTCTGGTGATTTTGTTTATTTCGATTATGGATCGGATTCGCAAAATCTCCAGCACTACAACACAACACAGATATCGATTTTCAATATCGGAGCGATTACTTCGAACAGAATTGCTCTGATTTACGGCGACAATGATAATGTTGCAGATATAACCGATGTTCAGCTTCTAATTCAAAGATTAAATGGTAATAAGCGATAGAATTCTTAATAATATTTTATATGTATGTTGAGTATGATTATGGTTCACTTTATTATAGTCACTCTTCTGGACAACTATCTGGTAGACTTTAATGGGTGGACACACAGTGATTTCTTAGTTTCCAAATACACTGGATCTCTCATTAATCCAAAAATTTTGGGTTTACTGAATCAGACATCAGACATAATCATTTAGAAATTTTATGTTTTTTTTGGTAAACATTTAATTATTTCTAATTTAGAATTCGAATATTTAAAATTGTATTTGAATAATTTTTAAATATGATAAAATATCGATTTTTTAAAAATCTAAAGATGAGCGATAAATTTTGAAAATTATTTAATTAAATTTGATAATTCATTTGTTTTTATAATTATTTTACATAAACTATTCTGTTAACAAAATGAATTTTGATAAATTTAATAATACTTAAGAATAAATTTCGTTTAAATTCGTTAATTAGTTTTGTTAAAATTCGATTCTATTTAGTAATACAAATTAGAGGTCAAAAATGTGTCCAGCAAAACGGGAGTGGGAATGGAAAATTCAAAAAACACGCGGGAGCGGGAATGGAAATATCCTTAAAATATGCTTATTGGTATTGGAAAATAGCGGGAATCCTTCTGGAAAATATTTTTGCGGGAGGGAGTCCCGCAAAAATTTTTAAATTTTTCGACCTCTAATACAAATATAAATAAGTTATTAGACCTAAAATAACAAATTTTCTCAAAATTATTTCTAATAGTAAGTAATGATGAGAGTAAGCTCAATTTTGCTCAGCTTGAGCTTGAAACTCCTGAGCTTAAGCTCAATATCTGGAAGCCTTGAGCTTGAGCTTCAAAAAAATTACACACTTGAGCTTGAGCTTAATAATTTGTCTGAACATCTGAATTTATTGTTTTGCTTACAAGTAAAAAAATATTTTCTAAAAAACAAAACATTATAAATAACTAATAGTAAAATTTTATTTATATCAACTGAAATATTGACTTGTGTGATATTGATTGTTATACTTTATACAAATATTAAAATATTTCGTTAGACTAAAAAATAATTCTATGTTTAAATAAAATAGTATACATATTATGTAATTTTTTGTTCATTAATAACTTTTCAAACTAAAAAAGCTCACTGGACTAAAGCTTGAGCTTGAGCTTATAAATCCAAGCTCAACACACTCTGAGCTTTGAGCTTTAGACTTACCCTAAATCTATAAGTTGAGCTTGAATTGAGCTTGAGCTAGCTTTAAGCTAAAGCTTGTCCGAGCTTGAGATTAGTCTCATCATTAATAGTAAGAATAAATACATCAGATATAAACTATTATATTACAATTTTTTGCCAATTTTTTCTCAAAAAATCTTTTCATTTTCCTGTTATTACAAATCTAATCTTCTCTTATGGGACTTAAAGCCAAAATTGGGGTATTTTTGTTTACAAATTACAAAGAAAAATGTTTTTATTTCTATTTATTTATAAAATAAATTATGATTAAAATAAAATTAACTTTGTTTTTATTATCATTACAGGTAACTTGTTTATACAGAAAATAGTGTCAAACAAAATAAATTTAAATAATTTACATATAAACAAAATAACGATATAAATATGGCTTTATTTAATGTGGAGAAAACAAATTTATTAATATAACTCGTATTATACAAATATAAACATATTTAGTATCTTAACGTTTCTATATAAAGTTACATTCCAACCCTTTCGCTATCTTCTGATGAATCATAATTCGTTTTATCTTTAGATTTCATATAAAAGAATAGTACAACGATGACAACGACAGCGGCACAGATAAGTAGTGCTAAAATGACGATAACCCAAATCCACCATTTGATTGATTTGGTTGAGTTATTTGCTGTTTGTCATAAAGTAAAACATCAATTATATATTCGTTTCAAATTAATTCAAAATATAAAACTTAACGCATTTGTGTTGTTTTCGAAGTACTTTGAGAAAACATTTTGCTGTAAAATATATATTTAATGATTAAATCTTAGTATTTAGAAATTTATAATATAATAATGGCTACAATCAGTAAAATAGATGTTTAAATATAATTTAGTTCATAATATTCATTGAATCATTTATTACTTTTCTGTGGATTGTGGCCTATTTGTGGTCATTTCTGACAGTGTATTATTTGTACAAAGACTACGACTTTCTATTACGTCGCACTAAATATTAATATATTAATAAAATACATTATAGTTTTGTTCATTGAAATCAATAATTCTTACTAAATCACTATTTTCCGTTGTAATACAATAATATCCTTGTTTTGTGTGGCGATTTGAGATTAAAAACCTCACATATTTGTTAGTATTTTTGATCGGAATATCAGATTTGCGTAAATAATCGGATGAAGACGTTGTAGGATCATATCGAAAATACTTTGGATTTAGGATTGAATTGAGATCATAAACGATATAATCGACGTGATATGGATTGCGATCAACATTTGAATAACTGAAAAAAGCTACGTGTGTATCACTGATAGTTGAAATCGCAGCCGATATGGTGGACACGTGTTGTGGCCATTGTGACCAATTTTTCATATCAATCACAGCTTTCGTTCCGTTTAGTGTTTGGTTTATATTAAGACCAGTTGTCTGAATCATTTTTGTGCCTCTAATCAAAAACGTTTTGTGGTTGAATGGGCTGTTGTCTGCTTCCATATAAAAAGAAGCGGTGATGTGATCTTTAAATGGCATATCACGCGTCCAATTCGCTATCAATTTAGGCGTCTCATCAACTGTTTCTAAAGCAATGTTATCGTCGGCATGTAATTCAATGAACAAATTATCAGAGAATATATAAATATTCCCAGAATCGATTCTAACGGCTGCATCTAATACTCCATTCACGCAAAACCGATGATTAAATGGAGTTCGACTCAAACGATTGTTGCGGACTTTATGTGATTGTTTACAATATACAACAAATCCACAAACAAATAATATTCGCATAAGAATTAGGATCAGATTCATGTTTTATAGATGAACGGTATTAACGAAACAGAAATCAATTTTCTATAAAGCGATAAATTGTATATTAAGCCAAAATTAAATTCAAAAATTTCTTGTATTAATAATACAGCTCGAGATATAACGGTTGAGCTTTAACTCTAACAATGATTAACATTTTAATCGCTGTTATACGCGATTCATAAAGTAATACAGTGCAGCCTAGTGATGGAACCCGAGCCTAAGCCTGAGTCTCCTTTTAAAAAACCTGAACTTCGAGCCTTAACTTAGAGGAAATCTTTTAATTTTCCTGTTATTACTAATCTTCTCTTCTCTTCTCTTCTGGGATTGGTTAATTTTGTTTAAATCACAATTTTTTATGGATAGCCAAAACTTATCGGATTTAAACAATAATTTTTATATTCGGAAGCCTTCGCGAAAAACTCGGCGAAATTAACCGATAATTTTTATTTTTCATGGAGGGGCCAGCTTTTCCAAAATTTTACTGTGGGTCAACCCTCGGCAAACACTACACTCTGGGTAACTATGGGCTCTAAGCCAAAATTGGGGAATTTTGCATACAAATTACTATGAAATAAATTTTTATGTCAATTTATTTATAAATTAAAATATTTTAAAATTAAAATTAGCTTTGTTTTATTTAGTTTACAGGTAACTTTTTTATACAAGTTATATAATTTACATCAAAACAAAAGAACGCTTATATATGGCTTAATTTATTGCGGAGAAAACATATTTATTAATACAACTCGTAATATACAAATATAAATATATTATTTACTATATTTATCTTAACCTTTATATACAAAATTACAAACATAAAAAGATTGACCAAAAAATGTTACAAAAATTAGTTTTATAACTTTAAGCAACAAAACAGTTATTCATAAAATTAAAGAATAAAAAATGCGCACAGCCTTGTGATTACTAAAACTTGCAGCGATAACGATCACATTTGTTAGCGCCAGCAGCTCTACATTTAATACTATTAGCGCTTATATTTCTTCTGACAGCTGCCAGATCTTTGCGTCCGTCTTCGTCAACGCATAACTCGCAGTTTTTGCAATTATTGCCGCTATAAAAATTACATACAGTTCCAGTGTCAGCTACGGCTGAGAGAAACCCTTTGTTTGCTGAACCACTAACGCAGACATTGTCCTTAGAAATGTGGCGATAATGTCCGTAATAATAAGATTGAGGATACAACCAAACACCGCATTTTACATAACACACATAAATTGTCATTATTAGTGTTATTATTATTAATATATTACTAGTTATTATAGCCATTTTGGCGTTAATCAGTTGAATTCGAACAGAATAAATCTATTAATGAAAATAAGTAAAGGATATTTTCCTTTAGTTGAAAACATAATAAAATTAATCAAATCGCACGAAGACTTTGACTTATATACATATCACACAATAATATGTTTTAAAGATAAAACAATGTTAATGTTTACGACTGTAATTACGTAATGTTAGCGATATATTAAAACATTACCTTTATTATTATCATTATAATGCCTGCATAATTTTTTTAAAAATTTATTCGTAAATATTAATTGAAATTTATTTTGAGATTAATTTAGTAAAATATATGTTATTATAAATTGTGACAAAATTTAGTAAAGCAAAAAACTCGAGCATATTTAGCAGATATAAGTTATAATATATATGTCTATAAAAACTACTTTTCAAACACAATGAACGCTATTGTTTGCAATTTCAAACATTTGCTAAAAATATGATCACTATTTTGTAATAATAAGCTAAGAATTGTATAATGCTTTTAATTAACTTTCGAAATTGTTTTAACTTTTTTTTAGAACTTAGAAAATCAATTATGTTTTTGGTTGAATTAAAAAACATTTGTTTTATTTCTCATATACAAACATAATACTATAACTTTTGTATGAACTTTATCGAAGCTAAAATTATAATGTAAATTAAATTTTTTCCGCTACAGTATTATCTTAAAAAGCAAAAAGTGTGACTATTAGTTATATTTCATACCACTGGATGGTTAACATGGATGTAAACTCTATGCAATTGTTACGCAATATTCAAGAATTTTGAAAATATGTTTTATAAATACAGTTTTATATTTAAAATAAAAGTTGTATTAAATAATTTAACTGTTAAATTCTTTATTTATAATTTATACAGTATATACGTTGAGTACAAAAACAATAAGTAGTTTAGTACTGTTTAAATTATAGGAAATAATCAAAAAATTATATTAACAAACTTCAAAAATAATTAATAAAATTGTAAAGAAAACTCGATTCACTCCATAGATGGACGACTACTCTCATTCGATCCATCAGATTCTTTCTTATCGGTTGAAGAACTAGCATCCGATTCATTACCAGATGATTCATTATCATATGTTTCACTTTCATTAGTTCTTAAGCTTTCATGATGTTCTATAGACTTGTTTTCATTTTGATCTGAAGTGTTCTGTTGGTTTGCCATTCCAACCCTTTCGCTATCTTCTGATGAATTATAATGCGTTTTATCTTTAGATTTCATATAAAAGTATACTCCGACCATAACAAAAGCGGCACAGATAAGTAGTGCTAAAATGACGATAACCCAAATCCACCATTTGGTTGATTTTTTAGCTGTTTGTCATAAAGTAAATATCAATTATATATTCGTTTCAAATTAATTCAAAATATAAAACTTAACGCATTTTTGTTGTCTTAATCATTGATTTCGAAGTACTTTGAGAAAACATTTTGCTGTAATATATATATTTAATGATTAAGTCTTAGTATTTAAAATTTATAATATAATTATGGCTACAATCAGTAAAATTGATGTTTAAATATATTTTAGTTCAATATATTCATTCAATATACCATTGATACAGTATATTACTTTTCTGTGGTTTGTGGCCTATTTGTGGTCATATATGTGATCTCTTCTGGTGTCATATATGGTGTATTTGTTTCATGAAACGTCGGTCCATTCATCTCTGTTGATGCTGTTGTCGATGATATACTATTTTAAACATTTTTAATAAGTAATCAATGATTAATTTTCCGATAATATTTTGAATAACATTTAATCCATTGATTACTTACAAAGATTCTGTGCTGTATGTCTGAGTTGTCAGATCTGCTGGCATATCAGTTGTTGGCAGTTCTGTCCGTCTCTTATTCGTACAAAGGCTACGACTTTCTATTTGGTTGCACTAAAAATATTAATATTTTGATAAAATATAGTTTTGTTTATTTAAAACAATAATTCTTACTGAAGTAACATTAACCCAATCTGTTTCTATACAATAATATCCTTGATTTTTGTGGTCTTTTGAGATCATAAACATCACATATTCGTTCGTATTTTTGATCGGAATTACAGATTTCTGAATATAATAATCAGAATACGTAAAATTCTCATAATCAATTCTCTTTGGATTTAGGATTGAATTGAGATCATAAAGGATATAATCGATTTGATACGAATCGCTTTCAACATTTGAATAACTGAAAAAAGTTACGTTTGTATCATTGATAGTTGCTATCGCAGCCGATATGGAAGTTATGTGTTGTGGCCATTGTGACCAATGTTTCATATCAATCACAGCTTTCGTTCCGTTTAACGTTTGGTTTATATTAAGACCAGTTGTCTGAATCATTTTTGTGCCTCTAATCAAAAACGTTTTGTGGTTGAATGGGCTGTTGTCTGCTTCCATATAAAAAGAAGCGGTGATGTGATCTTTAAATGGCATATCACGCGTCCAATTCGCTATCAATTTAGGCGTCTCATCAACTGTTTCTAAAGCAATGTTATCGTCGGCATGTAATTCAATGAACAAATTATCAGAGAATATATAAATATTCCCAGAATCGATTCTAACGGCTGCATCTAATACTCCATTCACGCAAAACCGATGATTAAATGGAGTTCGACTCAAACGATTGTTGCGGACTTTATGTGATTGTTTACAATATACAACAAATCCACAAACAAATAATATTCGCATAAGAATTAGGATCAGATTCATGTTTTATAGATGAACGGTATTAACGAAACAGAAATCAATTTTCTATAAAGCGATAAATTGTATATTAAGCCAAAATTAAATTCAAAAATTTCTTGTATTAATAATACAGCTCGAGATATAACGGTTGAGCTTTAACTCTAACAATGGTTAACATTTTAATCGCTGTTATACGCGACTCAAGAAGTTATACGCTGCACTCAATTATTGTTTTGCGCGTTTAATCTCTTCCAACAATTTTATTGTGGTTATCAGACATTTGCTATATTTCTAAACTTAATGCTAAAATAAAATAATGTTTTAATTAAAATGTCTGTATTTACAGTTAAATTTATTTAATAAAGTGTTGAATAAATATACAATCATATGATTTAATAATAATTTTTCAATGAATGAATTAACTCTGCTTCGATTGAATGTTTTCTTTTTCAGATTTTAAGTTATTTTTCTTCTTTTTTGATTTTTTAATGTGTGAATATATGACAAACGCGAGTACAAAACCGAATACGAATGTCAGTAAAACGAATATGAAAACCAAAAAGATTACCAGAATTGTATTACCAGATGAACCGTTAGATTGATCTGAACATGTAATCAGATTAAAATATATTCGAATGATTGAAAAAAATTTTAATTAATAAATATTACAATTTGTTGATTCAGGAGTGGAATACGCTGTCCTAAAAAATATATTTGAAACGTTTATAAATATAAATTTTAAATTTATTTTATTACATATAAACAGATCAATTCATACGTTTCTGATAATAGATATGTTTCAGTTGATATCGTTTTTATTGTAGTTTTTGTCGTTTCCATCCGTCTTGTTGTGATTGGTATTGGCTTTCGAGTTGTTTCTTTGGTCAGTTTTTGTGTCGTTCTTATTGTAATCAAAGGCTTTGTTGGAATCGGTTTTTTAGTTGTTTTTTGTGTTAATTTTTGTGTCGTTCTTATAGTAATCAAAGGCTTTGTTGGAATTGGTTTTCTAGTTGTTATTTGTGTTAGTTTTTGTGTCGGTCTTATTGTAAACAACGGTAATGTTGGTATCGGTGGACGAATATCATTATTATTACAAAGCCTTCTGCTATTAAAAAATTGTTTGCACTAAATTTAAATAAATTTTATTATAAGATTGCGTTTGACAGACACTCCATTCAAAAGTATTTATTACCGTATTTGAAAGTTTAGATGTAATACAATATTTCCCTTTACTCCGAGTGTCCAATGGATTATAGAATATTATATAACTAT
>JAQGAW010004377.1:0-10982 GCA_034698025.1 Phthiracarus crinitus | reverse complement strand
TGGTATATCCTATTGATTTAACTTATAATATAATATAAAGTGAGCTCATTGTGTATGTTCATACTCTTTCTTGTTTTTATATTTATTAAGGGAATTTTTCTTTATATTTATTAAGGTATTTCTAAATTCGGGCCTAACAATATACTTAAAATGAACTAAAAATTGCTTTAAAACGGCCAAAATGGGGTAAAATGGCTTTAAAATTGATAAAAATAAACTAAATTTTGGTTTAAAAGGGTTATTTATAAAAGGCTAAATATGGACAATAAAGGCTTTAAAAAGAACAAAAATCGACTAAAATCCTAAAAACACATTAAAAATTGTTTTAAAATAAATTTTCGAGGATAAATAACATTGTTTAAACATATTTCGGGTAATAATTAGCGGAAAGAAAAACAATTTTCAATAATATAATAGGGGTATAATACACGCGTTTATTAGATTCGTGAGTATTTAAACTGCTAAAACACAAATGAATCAAAATTATTGAAACACTCACTGAAGTTCTATTTTCAACAATGAATTATAAAGCTATAAATTTTTTCTAATGAAACAATATACAGTTATAGTACTGTTTGCTTAAAAGTAAAAATTAAACATAGCTTGCCAACAATAGAAACAATATTTAAAATGCCAAAAAAAATTTAAATAACTAAAATTTTAACTAAACTATTTAATTACATCAGAATATAATACTTTACAAAGTGAGCTCATTATGAATGATCATTCTATTTCTTGTTTTATTTGCAGCTTATCTTAATAAATATTTTAGTGTTAAAAATAAAAGTGTTTCATTTTATAAGTTTACGATTTTAAGGTTTTCAAGAACTTTTTTATTAACTTTATTTAATAAAACATGATATTTATTAGTAAAAACAAATGTTTTAGCTTTATTTTTTATGAAGATCGGTTGAAAAGTTAAGTTTCGGTTAGAAACCTTAAAATAGGGTTTTTTTCGGTTAAATATTCGTTTTTTAAATTCAATGTTTTAACATAATTAAAGCGTAAAACTAGTTTAACCGAAATTTAAAACTTGTTCGGTCAAAACCGATTTTTCATAACCTTTGTGATTTGTAACAGGGTGTCCCATGGTCGGATGGTCAAGGGGGTCTCCTTTAGTATTTTTCAAAATTCTTGGGGGGGTGGGGGTAAACTCATCGGACTTAAACGACAATTTTTTCACTTTTCACTAAAAACTTATCGAAATTATCAATATTTTGCGTCCTTGAACTTCCAAAATTTTTGGGAGGGGGTATACCCACCCCAGACCCCCCTCTTGGGACACCCTGATTTGTAATAGATTTGTCAAAACTTTTGAAAATGACAGTCCTGTGCTGTCCCGTCCTGTTTAAGGTAATTTTTAGTATTGTCACGTTTTGTATTGTCTAGTATTACCAAAAATATTTTGTGCTTATTAATTACATTATCTAAATTTGAGTTAATAAATAAATAAATAAAATAATTTCATCTATAAACTGAATCCTTTCAGTAGATTCATGTATAAAATTTGCTTTAATGAAGAAAAAAGATCAAAATAAGTAATAAATTATATAAATATGCACACATTAATTCGATCAATTATAGATTTTAGAGATTTTGTGAACAAATTCTAAGAACCTATGCGTTCCGATATTTTTATATTTTGTCAAATTCTGTAAATATTTTCTCAATCCCGATCCTGTCCTCTCATGTTCAGATAATTTTTCCATGTTTTTTTATATGAGGAATTCATTGATCAAATCTGGGAATTTGAATACTTACCCAAATATAATTGTTAATTTTTCCAAAAATAATAATATTTTGACATTTTTAATATTTTGCAAGAGTTGATAAAATTTTATTCGTGAAATAATTAAATTAATGTCAATTTTCGATATAAATAATTTATTTTTATTTAATTTAAATATAAAACACTTACCTTGCATTAATTTCCTCAATGCATATAACTATTAAAAAAATTATTTAATATCAATAAAATAATTTATAACGTTTTATTAAAATTTTATTTTGAACTAATATTAGATACAGAATGATTTTTCCTTATCAAATAAGTGAGGGTTGAATGTACAGTATTTCTTGTACACGTTTGGCAAAACTTTTATTTGCCTGAAAACTTTTAGCAATCATGCGTTTGCTTGTTATGATAAGCTCGTCAACATAAATCTACTCAAATATTTTTGTGTTGTATTTTGGCACTGTTTCGCAGACAAATAATGCACTGTTGTTGTGTTGCATGAAAAAACTTGTTGTATGCCCGTAAGAATACTATTTGAGATTGAGTCTGACAAACTCAATTCAAAATATGTGATGAAACATAACTGTGAGTTACTATACGGTATAAAGTTATAAGTATAGCTTATACTATCATCTTTCATATTTCTTTGCTTTACTTTTTTTTAAACTTTAGTGAGTAATGAGAGACTTCAAGCAGAGCTATTACTTTTTTATTTGCATCTCTAGTAATACAAAAAAAAATCTTTTCTTTTTCGATTCTTTTGCACATTTTAATGCTTGCGGCACTTTTGATTTTTTAGGTACTATTCTATTATATATAAAAATAGTAACTCTCGATTCAAAGCTCACTCATGTTTATGAGTTGAAATAATGGTACCAAACGAGTATTATTAGTCACAATTTTAAAATTGAATGATTCGTGATTTATTGCTACCAAATCATTAATAGTTTGCTATCAAAAATTTTAATAAACACAAGTTGAATGTTATACTGCCCAACATATTATAAATCTTATTTTTATAATGTTTTACATTAGCGAAAGTGTAATCTTATATAAAAACAACTTCTATTTAAGATCTAAAATTCCATTTTTAGTAAATGCATTGTTTTATGAAAAAGGTATAGCATATTGGTTTGCAGTGCGTAACACTTTGTCTGTGTACTCAAATGAATTAAATTAAGTGGATTTTGGTCTAAATCTAGCACTTAAAATATATAAAATAAGTGAGCACTACATTCTTTTATAAAAGATATATGATTAACATACTAAAAAAATTAAACTGCAATATTTACTTTTGAGATCCCATAAATCGAGTTTGGATTTTATATATTTTACTTAGACTTTTTAATCGTGAAAAATTTAAGGCATGAGCCCAATCTAATAAGCCGGACAAACTTAAGCCCGAGCCCGACAAAAGCCCGAAAAGTTTGAATTTTTAAAGCCCTAACCGACCAAATTTTTCTTTGTATAATATATATTAACTATAAATTCATATCTCAAGTAAATTTCTATACAATTTTATTCGTCATAACTTGTTTTTATACTACATAGAAGTTATTCATTTTTGATTATGCAAATTTTATTATACAATCCTTTAAATTTTCATATATATAAATATAGTATATTTCAATATTTTCGTATAAATTAAATATTTTCGGGCTTTATTAACAACAAAAGCCCGACCCGACTGAATCCCGATGAATTTAAGCCCGAGCCCGATTAAGCCCGACAAGTGTGAGCCCGGGCCCGTTAGAAACTCTTTTACTATCTCTAAGCTACTCAAGAATTTCTAAATGTGTTAGAAAATATTTTATTTTTCGAAAAAAAAAACATTTTTACAAGTGTTTTTTATTTATACTTTAAAATATTTCAAAAGCTTTGCTCGAGTAAGTGTTTATCATATACTCTAAACGGCGTATTATTGGAAGGTATAAAATGCGTTATTTATTTCTAATGTGCCGGAATCTTTTATTTTGTTTATAGTATAGTTTTCTATAGTTTACATTTACAACAATTTCGTCATATTTGAATATTCTTATTAAATTCAATTCGTCAGTAAAAAAAATTTAATTTAAAATTTGGGAAAATAATTTATATTTTTTATTATTAGAAAAGTGGAAAAGTGATAATAATTTTCCTAACTTTATAAATAGTTTCAAGAGTTTCCCTAAAAATTGAATCCCTAATTATTACTGAAGAAAAATGAGTTTGCATTGCAATAATTTATTGTTTATAGTAATAATAATATAATAAATTTATAATTACCTGTTGGCGTGTAATGAATAGCGGCTGAAAAATAATTCAAAATTAACTTAGAAAGAAATTATACATATTTTTATTTTAATGTTTTAATGGTTATCCATATCCATCATTGGTTATAAATTGCTTAAAATTTTAAATATTCAAGTGCCTGCTATTTTATGATAATATATGTATAGAAACTATTGATTTTATTGCAAGTTTTAAAATCATTGGTATAATACTGTAGAAGTCAGGAAATTTATTGTATTTAAACAATTATAAAATTTTTCTAATTGACATTGTATCTAATTTTGAAATACTAAAGAATAAAAATGCACTTTAACCGATTAACTTTTAAAGTTAAAAAAATACAGATTATATTTTATAATTCAATTACGAAAGCAAAATGCTTTTTAAAATTAAAAGCCACTAATAATTCAAACATAGAATAATTGCTGATAGTTATTGATTGGTATATTTAAGTTTTTGTTGTGTTGTCGAGAATCGTAATGAATAAACAAACTTATTAAATATGTTGTCTAATAATTTTATGCATTGATCGAGTTATGATATATCTATATAATATAGAATATAATAATATAATAATACCTTATTGATAAGAACCCAAGTGACAACTTCAGAACACGCAGGCATAGTTAGTGATCCTTCATAAGTCATATAGGATTGATCGTCTGGAACTAAATCTCTTATGCTTAATGATTTGACGGTAACGTTTTGACCTTTTATAAACAATTAAAAATCTGTATAAAACGTTGAGAAACAAAATGCATCATTTGCTCGATTACCAAATAAGTAATTATAAACTTCTAATTCTTACTAGATTAAACTGAAATTATATTTTCTCTTTACATATTAATTTATAAACTTTCTGGAAATGCATTGATAGATTGGAGAAAAGGCATAAGAAATACCTTAAGGTTATAACTTATGGTGTCACAGTTGTGATGGCAGTAAACTCAAATATACCGAGCTTGAGCTTGAGCTTGAGCTTAGAGCTTAGAGCTTATAAAAAAATTTTAACCTAAATATATTTTGCCAAATTATATATTATAAATAAATTTAATACAAATACATGCCTAAATTAAGTTTCAATCTACTGTATACAAAAATTTATGGAATACAAATAATTATATTCAATCATAAGAAAATAATTTAAAATAGATATTAAAGACATAATATATAGTTTTGTTGGATTACATACTTATTAAGCTCAATAAGCTCGATACCCCGAGCTTCGAATTTGAGCTTATTTTTTAAGCTGAATTAACGTTGAGCTTGTAGCTTGAGCTTAAAGCTCCTTAGCATCAATAATTCGAGCTTTAAGATCAGATCAGCTCAGCTCAAGCTAGCTTAATCTCACATTGAGCTTTTTGCTATAACTACTGTCAATTTTTTTAAATATAATTTGAGTGGGAAAATAGAGTTAGAAATTGACAATCTTTACTCCAACTCCACAACAACTTCAACAAATCCAACAAAAAATCCATTGAAAACTTTCCAAAAATCTCCACTAAAAATTAGAATTTGTAATCCGACTCTAATTAGCTCCTCTTAAGTCTCATTCCAACTCCAACACTAACTTTTAATTTCGATCAAGTTGTCGATTAACATCATAAAATAATGATTATCTCTTATTTATTAAAAAATAATTTTTGTCATAAATTATTAAAATTGTATTTTATGGAAAATTTTTGAGTTGATAATAAAATTTCTATCCTAACTTCACTATTTTTAAGCCTAATTTCTTAACTCTAATCCCATTCCAATGGAATTGGAGTTTCAATTTCAATCTCTATGGCAAAACTCAATTAATTCAAACTAATGTTCTTCAAATTAAAGGAATGGTGAAAAACTATCGAGATTTATGCCACGATTTCACATTTTACAAAAAGAATATATTACTAAAACTAAAACTGGAACACTTTGATTACCCTTAACTCAAATTTTAATTAATTTGAATTAAATAAGTTTTTACTAAACTATACATTAAAAATTACTGACGATAAAAAATTATAGAATGCAAAAGATCATAAATATCAATTTAAAATATATATCAGTTTGAAACTAACCTCTATATCTGATATGTTGCAAATGAGAAGTTAAAATCCTTAGTTCTGTAGAACTCGTCTCTCCTATCTTTCGAATAGAAAAAAATTATGTTGCTTATGATAAACCATATTATTAAAAATTTAATGGAATCGATATTAAATTGAAATATATTATACTGGTGTTACAGTGATCAGAATGATTTATTGTATAGTTTTATGAAAGATTTAAGTTAACATAAGGTATTCAAATATTTTCAAAATAAGTTTATAATTTCAGATTTTAAGATTGAGTATAACAAAAAAAAATTAATTACTTGTAGAGCTTTAGCGTAAGCGGAATAAAGAATTAAATCTTAAAGTTTCTTACAAATGGTAGGTGTTATTTATTAAATTGTACGCTCGATGTAACTTTATCATTTGAAATTAAGTGTTTTTAAAAATAACTCTCAAATTCAGTTATTTTTATGCCGTCAGTGCAAAATAAAATCTACGTGAGACGTATGCAGTTTCAATGTTAAACCTATGGTTTGACGTATGCTCACTTAGATTTTATTTTACAAAAATTATATATTAGAAATTCAAAAATATTTAATGGTTTAAAGTTCAACACTGTTTTAAAAAAGTAATTACAATAACATTTTTATTATATGGTACACAAAATGAGAATATGTGTAAAATAATATAATATATTGGATTTACAAGATAACTGTAAAGATTTGTAAGATACCTGTATTAATAGTGAGATGCCAACCACGCCGTAAGGTTTTGTTGATGCATCGCTCATATTTTGATACAACTCTGAATTGTACCCTAAAATTTGTATCTTAACAAAACAGCGCTTATATTAAATATCATAAATTTTATACAACTAAAAGAATAAGTTATAAGGTACGGTAATAATCATTTTATAGAACTTTGAATCTTTATTTAAATTTAACTTCTTTTTTTGCCTGAGATTTAATTAAAACTTTTACAAATTTTATAAATTGATTAGTTAAAGTTAATATATGATAACCAGCATCGGGATAATATGCACGAAAAAAATTAAAAATTTCAAAATTATATTAAGTTCTTTTTTCACTAAAATAATTTTATTCCACTTTAGTTTTAGTACAATGAGAAAACACATTGTGAACTAAAAGTGTAATTCGTTTAATTAGACAAAGTCTGTCACATTTTGTTCTGCAAAAATATAATAATTCTTTGAAGATTATATGAGACAATAGTAATTCTTTATTGAATGCTTGGATCAATGTTTCTATCAATCGTCGCGTTATTATTATTTCAAGTTTTTGCTCAATAGTTAAATTAAAAATGCACAATCGCATGTTATTTATTAATGTTTATATTATAATTTTCGCTCTATTTTAATAATGAGAATTATAATAATGTAAAAAATTTAAAATCGTTATTTATTTATTTGTATTACGCAATAATCAATACCTCAGCGGGAAATGAAATGCCAGCGATTGTATGTTCAGAACCAAATGTATCGGTTCTGCCAAAGTGTAAAAGTAATGAATGAAAAGAATACGAATACGCCAATGGACCGCCACTTATATTTATCGTAAAATGAGACAATGATGAATCGTAAATTGGATACGATATTTCACTTTCTTGTTGATTATTATTTAAATAAAATACAACATTATGGCCATTATTTTCTAATATACCATTAACTCTGAAAAATATAATAATATTCACTTTTTTGAATAAATACGCTCAAAAAACAAAAAAAAATTGTAAGAAACATGAAATAATTAATTTTTTGTGCAAAAATACTAATATATTCCTAACCTATTTTTATTGATAAGAATTGGCAATAAATTTGGATCATATAAAAGTAGTTCAGGTTTGATGTCAATTGGTGATTGTCTGCGTCCTTTAGTGCAAAGATGCCAATCAGGATTGAGAATACCCCAAAATTCTGGACCTTTACGATTGAAATGTTTAATTTAAATGTTAATAAGTCGTACCAATAGAAAGTTATCTTTTATCTAACTTTATGGATTTTGTATTGTCCGTCTGTGCATTTTTTATATTTATTAATGGATTTTATCGATTCTTTATATTTATTAAGGATTAAAAATGACAAAAATAATATCAGACTGGCATAATCCGTAAACTTCAGAGTGGTATTTCGTTTAATTAAGTCTTTATGATTGATTTAAATAAAAAAATTAAGAATGGAATAATACCGCATTTCTGGGTCGCATATGACGATTTAAATAAACAACTATATTACTTACAAAATATTAAATTATAATGGTTTGATAGAAATGTTAAAATTTTTTAATTAAATAATATTTACAAAACATAACGAATATAATGTGAGCGAGAGGTAGAAAAAAGCGAGCGACCAAAAACTATCTTATCTAAAAACTTAAGTCAAATATTATGATCTTGTTTTATATACGGTACTATAATTACCAATATTTTAAAATTTATGTTTCTCTAAATATAAATAATTAATAATCAAGAAAATCTACTTAAGTTATAAATTATAGTAAAAAGTGTCTTAAAAATTTCGATAAAGAATTTTTCGTGAATCAGTGTAATAGAATCATTTACACAAAACACTGATGTCATTTCAGAATTTTGTTAACTGTTAAATATATGCTAATTTTTAATTCATTAACAAATATTTAGATTTACATTTGAACTTTTTTAAGAAATAACAAATTAATTGCTATTAAAAATTTAATTAATTAATTTAAATTAATTAGTAACTTGATATTTATTTTTATTTTAAATAACATTTAATTAAACAAATAACTATTCCATTCAATTTTAAATTTGAATACAGAGTATTCAGAATAAAGCAATTAATGATTACAATAAGTTTAAAACTTTTTCCACTTATCTTTGTTCTCATTCGCAAAACTTCTATATTTTGAGGTTCAATTTGTTAAATTTAAAATTATTGTAAACTTAAACAATTATGGGATATAGAATTTTTAATAATTATTACCATTATTTAAAATGTTTCATTTATACTGTATATCCAAGTCGATAACCGGATCCGATATTGTAAAACAACGGACCTGAACCGATACTTTGCTTACCAGTTTACAAGTATTATTTTATGTTATCGGGAGTATTTATAACACTGTATAACAAGAATTATACATCAATTATAGTTACCTATTTTCAACAACAGACAGGTTAATACGACTGGTTTTAACTAAATAGTTGGTTTTTAAACACATGATCGCAAATATATAACTCCCTTTATTAAAATAAAAATCCAATAAATCCAAGATTTGTTCATATCTATTATCGGTTAGCTTACGTGTTGGATTAATTTTGTTTTTGTCAATCAGCAATATATAGTACGAACAAATCATTCAGTATCATATTATATAGAAAACCAATAGCTCTCAAAGATTTAAATTATTGGAAAAAGACAACTTTTTGGAATTTTTTAATAAAATATCATTTAGACTCACCTCTTTTAATGTTTTTCATAAGCAACTTTGGTTAAACTACAATTTATTTTTCAAAAAAATTGACAGAGAAAGTATCCTGTTTTGCAATCACTATTTTCTACCCTTTACGTATAAATAGTGTTATACGTTGTAGGTCACATAAAAATTATAAAATCGGCGGTAATATTCTGTCAAAACAGAAATTTTTCTCAAACAAATAAATTTCGGTCATATTCGGTTAATTGTTGCATTTGACCGAAATTGATTTTCTTATTTTTTGAGGTCATATTCGGTCGTTGAATTGTATTCTGGCTTCAAATCATTTAAAATATTTATTTTCATTTGAATTACAACATATATCACCATATATGCGAATAGAAATCAAAATCTTTTTGCATTTTAAATTTCATAAAAGAATCAAAAATAAGTTTATTCAAAAAACATTTTTAATATTTAGTGATATTATCGGTCAAATTCGGTAAATTTATACAATTGACCGAAACCCATTTTTTATTTTCGGCGGTCATATTCGGTCAAATTCGGTCTGTGACCGACAACGTATAACACTACGTATAAAGTGTTACTTAACGAAATTTCACTACAACTTCTTAAGTAATGTTCACAATCCTGATCACAGCTTAGTACAAAAAGAAGTTCAAAATTTGATTTTAACTAACACTAAACTTTATTTTGGTTCCTTAGAAAAAATTCATATTTATTTGTTTATTATATTTGCAAATTGCATGGACTGTTTGTGGTTATGTTTTAACTAGAATTAGCGGTTTGTTCATAGAATAGAGATTTAGCTTTTTCAACCACTGAAGCACGTATATAACAAGCTAATGAATAGTAAAACGACAGCCGTTATAATATGATATAAGCTTACGAGTAGTATGAGGTAAACAAAAAGACATCGAATAGAATGCAATATTTATTGATATTTGTATGTTAATAGTGGAGACAAGCGATAGCGATAGTAATAGCAATAGCAATAACATTGTAATTTGTTGCAATATAAAACTTTTATTTGATGTGTGCTGTATTCAATTACATGACAGATTAGTCTCATAGTCTCATACTAGTAATGGATCAATAGAATACTGTACTGTAAGGTCACTTAGCTCTTTGAATATCACTGTCTCTCTCATCTTATATTTAAAGCGCTTGTATTGACTTTAGTTGTAAAAAAGATTACACTCTAATTAACTTTGATAGAGTAGTTATGTGACTCAATACACAACTTTAAGACATAACAACTCAACTATTTCTATCGTTATAATTACGTTGCTCTTTCGTAATTTAGTTGTGAACTAGTAATTAACTTTATTTCAAAAAGAGTTTATTTTATTGGTTTTTTTGGCTAAACTATGATAAATACCACATTAAATGTTATTTTATATCTGCTAACATTAAATTTAATATAAATTATTTAACACGGCAAGATTCTTGAGTGTCTTAAGCCGAATTTTTTGTGACCACTTTTATTTGAAAGAGGACATTCTAAAATAC
>JAQGAW010004376.1:0-10983 GCA_034698025.1 Phthiracarus crinitus | reverse complement strand
CGATTTATGAAACATATGCTTTTTATGAACAAATAACTAATAAAACTTTTTATATAATAAAAGATTAAAAATTGAGTCAAAAGTTCAAAAAATATAATCAATTGTAAGAATAAAATAAATGAATGCAAAAAACTATGATATGTTATGCGACTATAAAAACTACCTGTTCTGATCGCTAAGTCTAGTACATTCGTTGAAAGTACAGAGTTATTTCTTTAATTGTATAACCGGGAGACTTTTCCCAGATTTGGCAGTTTAGTAAAATAGTCCCGGATATGCATATAATCTGAAAAATGTTCCCGTTTTTCAACATCGTTAATAATATTACAATCGTGTTAAATAAATATTCAAAGTCGATGTAAAAGTATGAATTTAAGGCATTGATTCTTAGAATATTTATAAAAGTTTTTAAAATTTGCTTATTTTAGAAAAATATTTAGTTAAATAAATACTTTGTGCTTGAATAGTTGAAAAATATAAAAATATTTTTCCCTGACATTCCCGGTTTTAATGTATATTTTGTTCTCGGTTCCCACCCGTTTTAATCACTAAGTCCCGAAAAATTCTAGCCCTACAGATGACATCTGGAAATCCGTGAATCGAAATCTGTCAAAAAATTTAAAAAAACAAAATCCTTCAGATCAAATAATAATTACTTTTACTAACATTTTACATAAAAAAGGTAAACAATAATGGAAATTTTAAACTTTTTATTATTAAGATTATATATTGGACAATCATAGACTAAAAATAGGCTAAAAACAGATAAATAAGGTGGAAAAAAATGTTTAAAATATTTTGGATAATAAATAACAGCACAAAAAATTTGTCACTTATATGATACGCGCGTATTTGCTTCAGTATGTATCACCTAAAAGCAATGATTCAACGAAAGCTAAAAAATCGGAATCAAAATTCACTAAAGATTTACTGCTGCAGTACTATTTACAACAATTTATTATCAAACTATAAAAAAATTTTAAATCAAACAATAAGAAAGTAAAAGTAGTTATTTCTAAAAATTAAAAATAATATATTGTTGACCGACAATCGAAACTATAATTTAAATGTCAAAAAATATTTATTAAATTAAAATTTTGCTTATACTAATGAATTAACATAGAATATAATAAAAAATGGGCTTATTATCAAAATTTATTCTTTTTCTTGTTTTATGTTATCATACTTGAAATCAAAAAAATTCTAAATAAGAAAATAGTTTATAATAAATATATATGCTTCGATAAAACTGACTTATACTTCGAACTGAAAATACAATCATTGCAGTTAAAATGATAAATACCATTGTATTGAAGTTTGTTGTACACAATATTGCTTTAAATTTTTATGTAAAACCAAATTTTGGATTATATCTTCTTCTAACTAGACATGCTATTGAGTGAAATACCCTCTTCATAATCCATTATTTATAGCTTTTATACAATTTTATTTCTATGATTATTATAAAATAAATAAATTGCTCGAATTAAACAAAATTGGAAATAATGTTAACGAATAATGTGATCAAATAAACTCATAATATCCTTTTAATTTAATTTATTTTCTAAAACTAATAATCTGTAAAAGTTTATGAAATAATAAAATTAATAATAATTTTAGTTAAATTCACTTTGATTTCAATTTTAAACAATTATAATACATATAACATCAAAATCACAGAATTGTTTTAATGTGTTTAATCTGTCAGTATTTAAATTTTTTGAACTCATTCTTACTTGAATTTTTGTCCGACAGATATTTTCTTTTACTTTTTAATGAAAGTTATGTGGAGACTAGTTTGACTTCTTGGGACAGTTAATGAATTGAAAAATGCGTTAATTTATTTCGATACGTTCATCGTAACCATAAACTGCTTATATTAAAGCTATCGCGTAAATAAATAATTAAAAAACATGCACAAATTTCGTATCTCACAGCAGAAGTGGTCAGACCTGATAACGACAAAGAGTTTTTATGTCGAAACTAGTCGTCACAAAACTTTAATTAAAAAGTAAAAGAAAATATCTGTCGGACAAAAATTCAAGTAAGAATGAATTCAAAAAATTATAATACACTTAATCTTTAAAATTAAACACGGCTTTCAAATCAAAATGTCTAATTTTTTAATTCATTTAAAAGTTTAAAGCATATAGGTTAGTATCCATAAAAATATTTGAGAAATATCACACAAAATTATTATTTTTAGCTGACTTTCTTGAAAAGAAGTCCAGCTTATGGATTTGACCATGTCTGTCTGTCTGTCCGTCTGTCTGTATGTGCGCTTTCTCTATATTAATAAAGGGATTTTCCTTTCTCTTTATATTAATAAAGGGATTTGATATCTTGTGAAATATTTGCCAAAAGACTAATCTATGAATATAATATAATCCATTAGAAAGTCAGCTCTATGTGAATGTGTCGTTCTTGTTTTACTATATGACAAAAAAATTTTCAAATTTTACAATTTTTTCAATTGAAATCTCAAAATTTTTTGTGGGGGTCAACTTTTTCAACTTTTGGAGGGAGGTATACCCACCCCAGACCCCCCTCTTGAGACACGCTGGTTTAGCCTCCGCTGATATCTTTCCACACCGAAAGAGCAAAAATAAAATTTTTTCTTACATTACATTTGTTTTATTTAGTTAGCATTTAATGTATTTTTTATTTTCTTATTCAAGAGAGTCATTATGTCATGCTTTATTATAACTGACATCTAAATATTTTGGGAATCCTTATAATAAAGAGATTTTTTAAAAATTAGTGAAATGGAGAGAAAGAAGTTATATCAGTTCAAGAGATGTTATACGCTGTTTCGAATGGAATATTTATCTGATTTTGAACTTAATAGTTGATTTTGAGAAGAATAAGCGTTTACAAACTTAAAATTTTAAATTTCTAATATAAGAAATATTATCTAGTCAAAAATTTAATTTCAAACCAAATAATAGTAATAAATAAAAGAAAGCAACCAAAGATAAATAAATTATTAACATAAAATCCAGATAATTTGTGATGGTTCGAGTTAGACGTATATTTTACCTAATCTTTACTCGCACTCTATTTTATTTATTTAGGTTACAACTAAATGTTCGCAATGAGTTCTAATTCAATTAAATGTTAATTTTAGTCATGTCTACGATCTACAGACACCTGATTATCTTAATTTATTTTGAGTAAATATAGGAATTCGTTTATTAAATTCTTTTAACGACATTTTTATATTTTCTTCAAACTTTTTATTTTATATTCTTTCCGAAACGGAATGTAATTGTGTTTTTCTCAATCACAACTGAAAACTTGAGATGTCGGTCACGTACATCTATCACATACATGTTCTCAATGAATAAGTGAGCTTTAATAGTAGATGATTACATAAATTAAACAAAATCGAACTTAGATATGAGCTGACTTTCGAAAAGATTGCAGAAAATAGATTGAATTTGACATAAAGAACGACACACGGATATCTCAAAATTATAAGCTGAGTGTGAGTCGTGAGCAAAGTCAGCTAAACTCAGCATAATATGAAAAATTAATCGATATAACATCGTTACATTCATTTCAATATTTCTTCTTTCCATAGTAACATTTTCAAGACTATATATTGTTACTAAACTCTTCCAATGAATGCTATTGCGTTAAAAATATAAACATTTATTTTCTTATGTTACATGCATTGAAGTTTTTTTGAAAATTCATTTATCATATAAAAATGCTGTGCTTTCAAACTTTTAATATTTAGGTATATTTTTTCTTTGGTCACTCATTCCGCTCCGTTTGCAATCAAAACATTTTTAATAAATCTATTTTCACTCAAACGAATCAAAATGCGCAAAACTTAATAATTAACAAATATTCTGTATTAAAATATCGAATGTATAATTTTAAGCTGAAAGTCTCAATCCCTTTATGCAATATTAATAATAAGCATTTTCATAATTTTACATTAAAGCAATTCAATGATTTCTTTATCAGATCTTAACAGTGTAATGCAAATCAATTATCGGCATAAAATTCTTGGTAATAAACTCAAAGTATAGACACACTTGCAAAATCCATAAGCTATCTTTTCTGCACATAACGTTACGTTAAAAAGTTTTGAAATCAAAAGCATAACCATGTATTAAAAAAATCAGAAATTTTTGCCTTGAATTTTAACTTTAAAAAATGGTATCCAACTTAAGAATGTATGCGATGAAAATATGATCTTAAGCTAAAATGTTTATTTTCATTGAGCTTTTAAGCTCAAGCTTTTTAAAACCGCTTTTGAAAATATAGAATTTTATTTTAGTTTGTGATCCAATCATTTGAATCTAGAGTTCAAAATTTTTGAAAATGATAATTTAGAGACAGGAAAATGAGGCAAAAATTATAAAATTTTGTTGAGCCCATTTATTTAAAAACGGGGACAAAAAGGGGGCATTTATATGTTCAACAAACTTCAATCAAATGTTTTTAAAAATTATTTAAATTTTCATTATAAAATTTCATGACTTAATTTTTGTTTTCTGTCAGATAATAACCGATAAAATATGTAAAATTGTGCATTATAGAAGACATTTTTAATTCAATTTTAGCTACAATAAGATTTTTTTTGTATATATTTAAACAATATAATTTATAAAATTTATATTTTCAAATAAAATGTTGACAATTCATAAGTACGTGTCAATTTTCGTGGACATATCTCCTCAATGTGGACAATTTTGGTAGAAAAAGGGTACAACTTTCCGTCTCTAATAATAATCAAATTATTTGATAATGGATTATGTTCATAATTTTTCGTGAAAATAAATCATATATTTTTGTTAATAATTACTTATTACGATAAAACAGTTTTGTAAATTATTAGTAATTGCAGAGTCCTATAGCTAACAGTATCGGAATAAGCATCACGTGCTGTGATCGACTGTGCCTCAGATATTGATTATACAATCTTATGTCTGCGGAGATTCACAGTCTATCACAACCGGTTTTATATGTGTACATGAATATTCTTCAATAATGTTTTTAAAAATTTCTTAAAAAATTTTAAAATCAATTTATCTTAAAGATTATATAATAAGCTTTAATTTAACATAATATTTATATTTATTTATTTTATTTTTATAATTAAAAAACTTGATCAAAATCGTTACGCTTTATTTTGCAACTACCCTGTAACTTTTGAAAACAGAGAATCGATTAATATTGTAAAAAACATATAACATCACGTTCTTGATTGATGTATAACTTTCTAGTCAATTAAGTGAAAAATGGGTCATATAGTAAAATATTATATAACAATTGTTTTTAAAAATTAAGTAAAAATAAAGTAATACTTTGCAAAACTTAATTAGATTCACTTTGAAGTTAATTTTACCAAAATTTGGTAAAAAACACAAAAGAATAAGTTAGCATATGCTTTGATGTGTGACTTATAGATAAATATATTAGTTTATGAAATTAGATATTTCACCAAATAGTCTAAATATAGAACAAGTTAAGTACAGTGGATAAGAGTAATTGTTTGAAGATTTAACATTTTTATAAGTATCTAAAGTTTTTACAGTTTTCCAGAGATTCTTAGTTAATACGAGACAGAAAAATTGAGTCAAGAGAAAAATGAAACATAGATTAATTGTGATATTCTCATTAATTTGTTTATTAAGTCATGTGAATGGGAAAAGCAAACGTCGAGGACATATAATAATAATAGGCGGCGGAAATAGTGGTGGCGGAGGTGTTGGGAATGGTATGGCAGATGGAGTCTGGAGTATTCCACCATTTTTCTTTCAGCCTCAATTTTTGTAAGTAATTTTTAAACATAATGTTTTGCAATTCTATGGATTTAAGTAATTCCACAACAAAACATGTTAACATTACTGTAAATCTAATTTATCGATTTACCTTAAAATAAGTATATTGCTTCTTATCTTAACCATTGCTTTTAAAAATTATAATATTTTCAAATTAAATTTCTAGGGATAGTATTTTCTGAGACTAAAAAGTTGTTTAAACGGGTGGGAACAGGGAAAAAATGTATTAAAACAGGGAATACAGTAGTTAAGTGAAAAATGTTTTTCAACTTATCAGGAACAAAATATTTATTAAACTAAATATTTTCCTAAAATAAGCAAATCTTTAAAACTTTTATAAACATTTTCTTAGAATTAAATCAAACCTTAATTTCATACTTTTACATCGATTTAGAATATTTATTAAATACTATGTTCAATTATTAACGATATTTTGCTGAATATTGCATAAACGGAAACATTTTTTCAGATTATTTGAATATATGGGAAAATTTTCCAAAACTGCCAAATCCAGGAAAATAAAGCCACTTTTATCTAAATTGTTATCTTTAATAGATGTTACAATATTAATCTCCCGGTTATATAATTAAAGAAAAAATGCGATATTTTCCACGAAACTAACCTTATAAATTACTAAATAATATAATTTTTTTGATTGACAATTGAAGTACTGATAATGAAAATCTATCGCGTTCTTCTACTATACTAAATAGAGCTATTTTTACTGAACTTGCATAACAATTTTTGAAAAATCATAATTTTTGTTGTTTTCAAACATATTTAAAAACTTTATTTTATACAACAATAAATACACAATTTCAGTGTAATAATAATTGAATAACAATACCCAAAAATATTTATAAATAATATAGAGTATTATTATAACGGACAAGAATTTAAAGCGACATACAATAATAAAATAATAATTAACTGTTATATTAAACAATATAAAATGAATGCGATACGAGTTATAACAGCTATAAGAGGGCAAATGAAAGTGATATGATCAATACTAATATGGTTTCAAATGTGCTCATAGTTCCAAATGTATATGAGCGAAAGCGAATGGGAATTACTAGTCCGTACTATACTAATCGCTTCATATCTCTCTCTCTCTCTCTCTCTCTCTCTCTCTCTCTTTCTCTCTCTCTCCCGCTATTTTTACTACTATTGCCTAATGCCTAACAATACCTATATAAAATTAAAAGAATACAGAGTATTGTTGTTTTACTGTGTAAATAATAAAGTGTGATTTGCAAAAATAAATTAAAATATTAACTGTTATATTAAACAATAACGTTATAAAATTTTAGATGGGTTATGATAGCTATAAACGGGTTATTAAAAGAAAAGTGATGAATGCTAGAGAATAAGATAACTAAACGTGGAATACAGTAGTTCCTAAATAAATATGAGCGAAAGCGAATGGGAATTACTAGTTGGAAGCTAATTACCGGTATATCGATTTTAAATCATTTCCAACAATATAAGTATTTTCATATTTATGTCCATTTTTAGCCGATTTCTTTTTCTTTCAATAATTAATTTTTGTTCAACAAAAACAATGAATTTTTCCATTCAATTCAACAATCAATTCAACATTTAAAATCCCTTAATATATATAAATAATTTGTAGAATTCCATAATTATTATAAAGAACAAAATCCCTTATTAATGACACTCAGATAAAACCCAAATCCATATATCTGTTTCTGCAGTCAGATAAAAAATAAAACAATTATAAAAACGGTAGAGATTGTGCTTTATTAAGAAAACAATATGACAATAACTATTTGATAACAATTAAGTTTTCCTTACATGTACGGTATATAAAAAAAAACATTTTATATCTCGCACTATTTAATCTAATTGACATCTGCCTCAAATTATTTGACTTTTTTAATCGATTATTACTGTACCAAAGTGTTAATCGATTTGACCATATCTATTGTGTGGAGTTTCCATTATTTAATGAATAAAAATATTTTTGTAAAAGCAAATATTATGCCTGACTGTTTCTAAAGAAAACTTGAATAAATCGAAGTTTTTATTAAGAATATAGTTTACAAAAAATTAGAAAATTATATATATGTTGTAAAAATATAGAACAGAATATGTTATTATTTGAATAAAAAACGAATAAAAAAATTTAACTTTGTAATCTTTTTTAATAACTATTAAGTAATGTGTAATGCATGTAATTTTCCATAAAATAATTTTTAGCGGTTTGTAGAGCAACAAATTAAATTCATTGTGTCTATACGTATATAAAGTGAAAATAAGTTATTTAATTAGTTTTGTAAATCAATTTTTTAGTATAAAAATAAAAATATTTAGAAATATTTTTAAAAAATTGCCATTCAAACTCGATTAGTTTTTGAAATTACACGTTTATATCCTAAACGCGTTTTGTAATAAATATGTATTTTTAATCTGAAAAAGTGTATTTTACTTAAAATTATAAATTTTAGTTTTGGTTAATTTATATTTAATTTTTATAATATATTTTTTGAGAGAGCAGAAATGAATTTATTTTAGGTTTTAATTAATCATAATTCGATTTTAAATTATTTTTGAATATAAAATTTCTAACGAATTTTTCTAACGATTTTGGAACTTTTATTTAACGATTAATAAACGATTTGAATTTTTTCTAACGATTTTCAAGACCCTAGTAATTATCAGATGAGTATGAAAAAATAAAAATTAAAATCATTTTAACTGTTTTTATTTATATATTATATTCAATATTTTACTAGTGTTAGTAATATTTATGGAAAAAAAACGAAATGAGAATATAATTTTAGTTTTATTGTTAAACACTAATTGTCTTGGTTTGGATAATATAACAAAAAATAATCAATCTTCTAAACTAATACGTTAATTCAATTCATTTTAAGGACATGAACTTAACGTTACTTTTATACTGCTTTTCAATGTGATGCCAACTTTAAACAGAAACTTTACAAAAGTTTAACAATAAAAAGTTACTCTATTTACTTTATTCTTGAAATTATAATCAATTTTTTATTGACTACAGTGACCCTAATAAATTTAGAATCAGAATTAAAAACTTGGCATATTTAGTCGTGGTTGCAATGCTAAGACAATAGAATGAACATTAAATAATCAACATATAGGTTCTTATAATAATAAATCATTAATAAAATGATCACATTTTGTTTTAGTGGAATGAACGGATTTGGTCAATTTGGCGGTGGTTTTAATGGATTTGGTTAATACTTACAAATTAAAATATGTATTCATAAATTTACATAAATACCATTATAAATTAAAATATATAATTTCATAATTTTAAACAATAAAAAAGTTCTGTATAAAATAAATGTTGGAAACTTTTGGTATAAGTGTTTAATTTGTTAATCTAACAATATTGTAAACATTTGAAACAACAATTAAAATTATTATTAGATAAGAACAAAATCATTAACTTTACAACAGTATTAAGCTTATTATGCAAACTAATTACTTCAGCAATCTTTCTTTTAAATTATTATGCAAACTATTTATCCTTAAATTATTTTACATTTAAATAGGGGTTAGAATTTGATTAATTATAACATGTTATTTTACTTCAAACGAAATTTAATGTTTTTTTTTGTGCGGGAAAAAGCAAAAGTAAGGCATAAAAAATAAATTAATAGCACTCAATAATTTTCCAGTAAATCTATTAAATTTACTGATGGAATTTAAGAGTATTTTTTCATCACTTATTTTATATTAAGATTGAATAAAAAAGTGTGTTTTATTAACAATTGCCAATTGCGTACAATGTTCTCAAAATTAGACTTAATTCAATATACAATTATTTATAACCATATTATTCTTTTTAAATAAAAAACCCCAAAACAATAACAAGAAGTACAATGCACTGTCGAAAGTATATGATTAGCTCTGAGAAAAAAGTATTGGCATAGGCTTTAAAGCAATTACTGCATCACTGATTGTTTGAGTTTCTGTTATTTTTTCGCTAAAATATATCTTATATAAATCAGAAAATTTATTTAATTTAAACGCAATTCTTGATTAAAAATTTTACAATAAAGAGTGTAATATATAAGAGTTATGAAATTGATTTTTGAAACGCAAGATCATGTTTAAATTGGGCACAATTATTCTATTAATTTTTCTTATCTCGTACGTGGTATCCCAAGAAGTTAATGATAACGATAACGATAGCGACAGTGATAGCGAGCCTGTATTGCTGTTCGATGACGACGATGGCGACACTACGTCCGAAAGCAAACTAAAAATGCTTAAATTGGTAAAACTGGTGAAATTTCCAGTTGCGTACGGATTGGCGTCTGGTATTTCGCATCATAATAATGTTGGTTTAGAAAATCATGGCTATTCTATTCAACCGACGTATCATCAATTGCCTGTATATCATCCCGTCTATCATCCCGTTCATTATCCCGTCCATTACCCCGTTCACCAGCCTATACATCATATCATTGTGGATAACTATGATAGCGGGTATGATTTAAATAAAAGTTAATAACTTTTGATTACGACAATTGAATTTTTAATATTCTTATTTGGATTTATCAAATCCTTGTTTTTCTTTAAAAAATTATCATTTTATTACAATTACCCATTAGATGGTATATTATAGTTATACTAACAATTATTTAATTTAAATTATTCTTTAGTTTATTCGTTTTCTTTTTCTTATTTTTAGATACAAACATTTGCCATCATTAAATTTTCAACTTGCGATTATATGAAACATATAGAAAAATAGTCTATGGCCTAAAAAGTAGTTTTAGACGTTTATCAATACAATACAAAAAATATTTAATTCCTTATAACCCTTTTCAAAATTTAATTTGATCTTTAATCAATGTTTCAAAATGGTGTCGATGGTCGCGTTTAAACTTTAGCAAAATGGAATTGAATGTGAATGCTTTCTTTAAAAAAATTGAAGATGGATGTGATGCTGTGCTTTCATATTTTGAATTTATTTGCAACTCACTTAACGTCTTACCGATTGGATACACAGATCAACTCTAGTCAAGAATTGGGTTTTACAGGGAATCTCTTCCTTTTTAGATATACTGTCAAAATAATCTCAGAGATTTGTATGTTTTTAGGTTATACACATAGTTACACAAGGGGGGGTCTTGCCCAGGTCTGAACCCCCCCTAGAAATTTTGAAAAGTTG
>JAQGAW010004375.1:0-10984 GCA_034698025.1 Phthiracarus crinitus | reverse complement strand
TTTGTCGATGAAGAGGGAGATAAGAGACAGAAAGGTTTAATGCTATACTCGATTGAGTATCACTTCATTCGAGCGATTGAATTGTCGGCTATAATGCTTTATGTAAAGTCTGCAGAAGATATCGTTTGGCAGCAAAACCTTAATAAGAAGAAAGTCGCTTACAAATTTAGAGGTAATAGAATTTCGGATGAAAAGCAATACGATTTGAGTCCACGTGACAAACAAATGGCTTCACACGTAACAGCCTTTGTTCGAGCATTAATGCAATACATTAGTGAAGAGCATTCAAGATATAATAAAAATGCTGGAACTGTTAAATTAGACGCTCTATTAATTTGACAAAATTCGAGAAAGTCTTCAATTACTTAATGAAACTAATCGATACCGAAGAAGACACGGAAAACGTTAAACAAAAAGCGTTCGTTAAAGAAATGTTATTATTTACGCTTAAATGTTGGACCGAAACAGAAAATTTGCAAGAATTGCAATTTGCTTTAATGAGATGCGTTACAGGAGTTATTATTCGTCAAAACTTCTTGACTCGAATGGAGAAACATAACCTCAGATTTGGTTCATTGAAAATGTGCGCTTCAATTCGTTGTATGGAACAGTTTTTCGATAACTTTTATGAAAAACTTAAGACTTATGCGAACAGTCATAAACAAATCGGCAAAGAAATGGAAAATGCAGCGAAATTGTGGTTACAACCGATTATCTATGAAATGTATGCAAACAATGCCAATGATAAGAAAACTCGAATTTATATTAATTGGCGAAACTATTTTGATGGTTATAATCCATTTTACGCTAATAAAATGGTTATTGGATACGTTTATGGCGGGATTAATCGATTATACGATTACGGGATATTTAGAATTTCGGAATCAGAGCGAATTGATATGTCGTTTCAATTTCGGGATTTGTCATCACAGACAAGTAATGCTTCGATGTTAAGTGCGAGCTCTGTATCAGACGATCCGATGATTGAAAATAATGAAAAGTATCGCGAAATACGATAATCAGAAAACGATGGTCACGTTCATGGACTGGATTTGAGAACTCGCAACGATTAAAATAATGATTATAGTATTATTTCGTATAACTATTTCATTATTTCTATTTTTGAATTTAAATTTTTGAATTGTTAAGAAATTTTCTAATTAATCAGATAATTTCTATACAAGCCGTGGGTAGAGTTATACGCGATTAGCGATTCAATCGCCAAAGACACCTAAAAATGAAAATTTATTACTTTTTTATGTTAACGCGTAACGTTCGATACCTGTAATAACGCGTTAATCTCTAATAAGTCAGTCGTTAATCAGCACTCATACACTCAAGTTGTGTTTACACGCTTTAAGCGATATTTGTATTTTCAATAAATTGATTTTATTAATTAATGTGTGATTTATTTATTAAATAAATATCTCTAAATCGGAAGCGAATTAATTATTTAATTTGATAAGCACTGTAAGCAGTGATCACATAGCAATTAATTAGATTGAGTTTTACTAAGGTTTGGTGGAAACGTTTGACACTCGCTATCAGACCGAACCCATTAACGCAGGTCTACGGGACCCCTGTGTGACTGATCGGTAACCGTCGGTAACGCGTGAACCACCGATTCGTCCACAACACTAAGGAAGGGCGAAGCTTAATTTTAAAGATTTTTACACATATAGTCGGTAAAAATCTTTTTTAAGCTTAAAATTCTTTTCATTTTAGAACGATTTTCTTGGTTAATAAAGGTTGAAAAACAAATTTATTTCATAAGTTTAATCTTAATAATTATTGAAATTTTTATAAACAAAGAAAATATAACTAAAAACAATTAACATTCCCTATTGTTTCGAAAATGTTTAGGTGTCTACTCTTCCCAATTTTTTAATAACCACGAAAAGTATTAATAACAGTATTTTAAAAAATGTTTAAGTTTTTTAATAAACGATAGATTCAGAAATTTTTATAAAAACCAAGGATTTTATTAAAATTTATGTTTATATATTGTTACAGATTTTTAAGTCAATTTACGTAAAATTCACATCCTTAAATTATACCAATACAAAACTACATGGATATATATTAGTTTATATAATTATTTTTTAAAATAATCATACTTAGTAATAGAAAAGTTGATAAATACTGTATTTAGTTTATATTTAATTCAAAAGATGGCATAAATGTATGTGACTTTATATGTATTGTTATAGTGATATGTAAACACAATATGAATGTTAACACGTGTTCATTGGATGATGTGTTGTTGTTGTCTTGAATGTGTTATTATTTATTGATTTTATATTTTATTTAAACCATAAAACACCAAATTAAATATGTCTGAAATAATTAATTATAGCAGATATAGTTTTGATAGATTTGGTGATGATTTGTGTGAATTAATATTACATTATTTATCAATCAGTGATTGTTTTCGATTGCTATGCGTTAACAAACAATTCAATCATTTATTTTTCAATAAGAAAAATAAATTAAGTTTATCTGATTTAAATTTTATTCCACTTTTTGGTTTTAAAAATGTTCAAATTTCAACAGCAAAATTAAATTTATTAAATTATGTGTTAAATAAGTTTTCAAATATTAATCAATTAATTCTTGATTGCTATATTTGCGATGACATTATTAATTTATTCAGTAATCAATTACATCATTTAAAATATTTAGAAATAATTTCTTTTAAAAACATAACACTCGATATATGGAAAAGTTTTGTTGAAAAAATTTTAATAAACTTGGAATCGTTTAGATTTCACCCAAACGTGAACTCAGATATAGTGTCAACTATAATACAATTATGTCCGAAATCAAATGGTATTGAAAATTTTTTTAATCTGTGTTTTACATCAAACGCTCTTATTGGCAATAGTATTGAAAAGATAAGTCGCTACCAATTGATTGATAAAAGATTTTTAATATTTGCTAATCATTTTAAACATCAGTTGAAATCATTAGACTTTTATTTTCCATTTGAAATAGAGTTAGATGTCATAAAATGTTTTACATACTATAATCAATCAGACTATAATCAATTGATTAACTTCTCAGTACCAGTGCCAACACCCGAAGTGAAGCATTGGTATTATTAAAATACAAATTTATAACTTATCATACGGGATGTGGACTTTACTCACAAAACAATAACATCCCGTATGCCTACAAATCTCCCCATTCTTAGAATGGTCATCTGACCATTTAACAAAATTCATAAAACAAAAAAATCATACAATCAATAAACAATTTTAAAATAAATGTGATTTACATGCATATAATTGTATATAATAGTTTATCAATGAGTGAGGATCTGCTCATCCAAAACCAACCAAACCAAACAGCACCTGACCCATATCGGCTCACCGATATGGCGTCGGCTGTGGCTTAACGCTTTGGTGTCCATAGATAATCATCCGATAAATTAGTCTAGTATTTCATTTGAGATTTTCCATTTGTCATGTAGTTTTTATCTCATTGTTTACAAATATTCCTTCAGCAATTTCTATAGCTCCACAAACTGCTAAACAAAAAGGAATCATTTTATATGTTTCATATCACCAGTTTCTCAATAACTTCTAGTCTTTTTCAATAAATGATCCATAACACAACTTCGACATTATCTCACTGAATTGATACATCTGTAATTTATCCAAAACATATTAGTCCATTGGAACCCATATCAGCGGACCTGATCTCGTGAATGCATTAATCCCATTAATAAAATTCTTAATTGTTCCTAACTCATATCTGGGTTTCCACTATTTTAATCTCCTATCATTCAAAACATCCGTTCGGTTATGTCCCAAGTTCATTTCTTATACCAGTGGAGTTCGTACAGACATCTTTCATTTTAAATAACAATTTATCTTCAATGATATATGTCTCAGAATACTACGCATCGTTCATTTATCTTATATTGTTTTATCCGTTCATCATTATTTAATTTATCAGTGATTCCATAAAAATCATTATCCAATTTTAATGCAAAGGGGTGTCTCTTGTCGTGAAGACGACTAGCATACTCAATAGTATGTATTTCTTATTAATTTGTAGTTTATTCAGTATCGCTCCAATTCCTACTAAATTTCGTCAGTCCTTAATTCCGTTTCAGCCAAATCATTGTAATGTACTAAGACTGGAGTAGTATATAATCTATTTTTCAATTCATCTAAAGATTCTTTTCATTCTCTCCACATGATAATATAGCATTATCTATAGTTAACAGTTTCGATATTTCAGCATTGTTTTCAAAGTTGTTTCGATAAAATCCTCATTTGTCGAGGAATTGTCAAACTTGTTTCAGTTTAAATCGAGCTGACATCTTTATAATAGCTTCCACTTTTTTCGAGGATCGCCATACACTTAACTAACTCCTTCACTTTTCAATGGTATAAGTGTATTTAAATTTCATTTTGTAAAACCACTTGACATTAGTGTTACCGACGCAACAAACACTTTAGTTCACTTAATCAATCATGACATCCACTACTAGTATACATCTACCAACCATTATGACAATAAAATTATGTTCGTTATTGTCCTCAATCTCTTGTTTTATGGTCATTGATTACAGTCCTCAACAACAAAAACTCAAAATCCTTCAGTCTCGTCTTCTTATTCCACACATTAAAGAATGCAATCACAACTCACATTAACTCAAAAATCTCAAAAACTCTACCTTATCTGTTCAGATTTCAGGTACTCACTGCTGAGTTTACTACCGACAGTCATTTTAAATTTGTATAAAATAGCTCTATTGCCATAATGCTCATAAAATGCTCATAAATAATAACATAAATCATAACAATTATCAGTGAATCCGGTAAAATATTTTCCCAAAACAACATATATCCCGTCAATTTGAAACCAAAAACAATTTTAGATTCTTTAAACAGACAAACATCCTTAATATCACATCCACTATTACTTATGGTATGTATATAAACTCAAACAATTCACATCATGTATATTCTATGAAATATAAACTTAGACAAACTTCACTAACCGGATAACGGGTTACCGGTCCGGGGGTCTCTATTCCTTATAGAAATTAGCCTATTTAATGTCGAAAACAAAATTTGGATTTTTAATTAATTTAACCCATAACCTGAGCGGAAAACTATTGGACTTCCAGGTGTGGACCACATTTGAATCTGTGATGCGGCATTGTAATGCCTGATCGTTCAAAAAGATTGCAAAGTCTCGTATTCTAACACTTTGACCGGAGTCTCCATATTTTCCACTTAAAGAATCGGATCCATACCAGCCATATATGTGGTTTGCTGTGACATAAAAACATACGATGTCATTGTTTTGTACTCTATCTGTTGTCAAATAAGCTTTTCTTCGGACATTGAATATCTGGCTTCAGAAGTGATAGCATCAACTGGTCCTTTGTCTTCCTGTTGTTTAATGGCGCGATAAAGTAGATACACGGATCGCCAGCACATTCTTTTAGAAATTTATATAATAAAAACGTAAACCACGAAAGGTTGGTGGCGGTCGACACGTGAGCTGTAATCGCGAAAGAGATGTCACGTTATACGTACTCATTCCGATCCAAACCGTCACATCTGACTCTTGTCACGCACTGTCCAGATTTTTTTCCATTAATTGTCAAATACTCGCTTCTGTAAAACTTAATGCCATTCTCTTCTGTAAATGGTGTATACTCTGGATTTCTATAATCTTAAACTTTGAGAATGGATTGTCTTGGTACGAATCGAACACACTCGCACATACATACATATACACGACACCGAATTATTGTTCGGTGTCGCGGACTTCGGTGCCGCACATTAATCCTGTCGCGGACGCCATTTGTAGACATCACTATATTTTCTTGTCTTCACAATACCAGTGCCAACACCTAAGTGAGGCACTGGTTCACATGAAAAATACATATATAAGAGTTTCGTTTGCAACTCTTTCTAAATGCTAATACGGGATTAGGACTTTAGCATATAAACATCCCGTATATGCTTACAATAGTACTATACGTCAAAGATTTTATTATACATGAATCATAGGTTGAGTATTTTTGTTTTACAAAATTTTAAAAATATATTTTCTAAGTCTAAATTCTACATATAAAGTTATCAATTGCTAATAAAAAATCAATTGTTCAATAGAGCAGTTTAATTTTAATTTTGCTAAAAAATTAAAATATTTACAAATTATTAACGATACAAATGTCTATTAAAACTGTATTGTTTTTTCAAACTATTTTTAAAATTACTATTGAATCACCAATTACTCACTTAAATATAATTTAGTTGAGTTAAAATGCATTTTGACTCATAAAAATATGAAGTCGTAGTAATAATTATTGTTTTTTAGCTTTATATTTGCATAACTTTTACAAAAATGTCAAAACCTATCCTCCAGGACCACTAGCACAACCATTAATGAGCATATATTGAAATTTAATTTTTGTATAGAATAAACGATTACTTAAAATATATTTTTAAAGTATTAGATTGGAATAGACAACTCAAAGTTTATATGGCAATACATGATTGCATTAAATCATACGGCAATGTCAGTACATTCTTTTTAAACTAGTTCACCTAAAGTATTTATACAAGACTTTGAAAGTTTGAAAAATACTTTCAAAAAATCCGAATTTTGTAGAAATCCGAACCTTTAAAAATATTAAATTTACTTAACTTACATTAAGATTATTATAAATATGATTTCCGAAACTATGGTAGAGATGTAAAAATCGCACGTAATCTAACAACTGACGCAGTTAGGTATTTAAAAATTCTCTCTCTCTTTCTCATCTCCTGTCCCTGTTTCTCTTAAATATAATCTCCAATAAAAACTGTAACCGAATTTACTTTAAATATTGACAAACAATCCATTTTAATTAATAAATTAGACAAATATTATCAAATAATAACGTTAATTAACTAATTTATTATGTATTCATGAATTTATAAAAGATTTAAAAAAAGAAAGAAGTTATCCGGATTTCTTCGCCTATCTTAAGAGGTTATCTTTTCTTTGTAATTATGGGGAGTTTCAGACGCAGATATTACTTGACCTATTCGACACTGGCTAGGAATCAACGGAGCGACGTTTAGTAACGAAAAAAGACATGATCTTCGACAAAGCCGTGCATTTAACAACCCAAGGGGACGTTAAGGACTAGGAAGTCATTAATTTGCAAACGTCTTCATCGGCTTTAGTGGTTCATAAAATCGTCAAAGTCAAACGATTCAATCCTAAATGCAATGAACGGTCGGAGCTACTTTTACAAACACTAAATATCAGTTGGATCGAATTTACATACAACAAAAGAGTACACATCAGAATCAATAATTATTCCATTGGCCATCATCTCGTATGTCGAACAAATAGAATTGGATTCTGGAGCCATACATACTATTATCGGTTTGGATCATTGGAAGTCCATCGGGAGTCCAACTATTTCCAGATCATCGGTTGTTCTTCGAAAGTACAACAATCAAGTCTTTCGGTAACAATTAATACAACTGCTACTGTATCGCTTGTCGTTGTGAAGTGCAAGTCGTTACCTTCTCTACTTTGACGCTTTTTTTCTGGCTATATTTTCTCTCGACTTAAACCTCATCCCAAGACGTCTAGTCATTGGTTCATGTTTCTATAATTCTATTTCTATTAACGAATGCTCGTAAGTTCCATATCTATTCACATCCAATTTGGGATGTAATATTGAGGTTAAAGCTACAATTAAATTACACGATTGCGAAATCCCTAATTTATGAAAACCACGTCCAGTCCCATACGCTCTACGGTATAAGATCGAGGTAGATCTGGATCGGTTAGTAAAACATGGGAGTAATAACATAGGTTTTCAATTCAGACCAGGTGGCACGCGTATTTCCTGTGCTAAAGCCTGACGGTTCTGTTAGTATATTTTTTTCGATTTTTCCGTAACTCTAAATCCATGAATTCAAACGGATTGGTATCCGTAACCGTCGAATTAAAATCTCTTCTCGAAACTACACATTAAGGACTCATATCTCAAGATTCAACTCAATACTCAGATTTATTAAAGATAATGTGTAGTGGATCTGATCCGTCAAAGAAAAAAAGCTTTCAATTAATTAAGGACATGCATAACATCGTCATCGATATTCGTCAATTAAGATTCAAAACTATCACTTGTACTGAATGTACTTCTCTGCCAATGTTAATGTTTTTGACGCGTAAGCGTTTGACATCCTTGTTCGGAAATCGATGGCTACGATAAGAACCAATACCATATCCAGAAGCGTCACATTCCAGTACAAGTGGTAGTTTTGAATCGTAAGGGACGAATAACGATGACGAAGATAGGCATGTCCTTAATTAATTGAAAACTTTTCCTTGTTTAACGGATCAGTTCCACTACACATTATCTTTAAGTAAATCATATAGAGGACTTGCTATTGTGTACTTATTTGTAATTAATTTTCAATAATAGTTAATGAGTCAGATATCCGGATATATTTTTTCTTTTTTTAAATCTTTTATAAAATCTTTGGATACATCAAAAATTAGTGAACTAACGTTGATATTTGATAATAATTGTCTAAATAATTAATTAAAATGGATTGTTTGTCAATATTTAAAGTTAATTAGATAAATTATTAAAAATATAAATTTCTAAAAAATTTGTAATCTTTATTATTAATTTAACTTAATTAATAATTTCTAGTGAGATAAAAAAAATATATCAATATAATTATAAAATAAAACAAGTTCGAAATGGGCTTAAAATATCTGACATTGCATAATTGAATTATGTTTTAATTTTATTTAATTTTCAAAACTAAAATATTTTACAAAATGTAAAAAAAGTTAAGACCAAAAAATTGGATTATAAGTCGGATCTGTTTGTTCATTGTCTTCTTCCGATTCGCTCTCATCACTACTATATTCATAAATGGCTGCAAATAAATATTCATCTGTTCGAATCGGAGACAATCGTAAATTCACGTTTTGTTTTCGGGAAACTTTACTCATTTCGCTTTCGGTTTTCTCACACTTATTCATACTTTTTTCTATTGAATCGATAATTTCCGTTAAACATATATCTTTAATGGTTTGATTAATATTTTTCCGACATATAGGACACGAATTCTTAACATTTATCCAGTTTGTTATACAGTACTGACACGATCTATGCATTCAATATATAATAATTATCGGTTCAATCATCAGATCATCGCAAATTATACACATAATGTAATCCAAATTATTGTCTAACGATATTATTTTTGACTTTTCGGTTAATTTTTGATACTTTTGGGTCCAGAATTTTCGGTTTTGATTACCCGGCATCTTTTCAGCAATATTTTTATGTACTTTATATAGTTCTAAAAGTTGTTTATCGGACACAAGTAAAACTGATTTAATATCTAATATTACACTAAAAAATTAACTGATTTGTTTTATTAATAAGCTATTAAATAATCGAGAGAATAATAAGCTATTAAATATTAATTGTTATAATTAAACGCGTTAAAGTTACTTTTTGTTGCATAGTTTTATAATGTAATAATATATTATATAACCGACTTAACCCGATATAACTCAATGTTATCTTAAATAGTTTAGGCTTATATAACCGACTTTAACCGATATAACTCAATGTTATCCTAAGTAGTTTAGGCTTATATAACCGATTTTACCCGATAGAACACAATGTTATCCTAAGTAGTATAGTCTTATATAACCGACTACCCGATAAGTACTATGTTATACACGGATAGTACGATCATAAACAATCGCATTATTAATTTTTGATATAATAATCTAATAAGTAAAATATTTGTAAAAATCCACCAAATGTAAAAAGTAAGATATATGTTATTATATTTTACACTAAATTTTGATAATACTTTTAGTTACCTTAATTTTATGAAAAGTAAGACTCCTATCAACAAAAATCCCTTTATTAATATAAAGAAAGCGTACATACGGACAGACATGGTCAAATCCATAAGCTCTCCTTTTTTAAAAAAAAAAACTGAACTAAAATTTTTTTTATAAATTTTGATAAATGGAAATTCAAATAAAACATTGAGCAATCAAGATTCATGAATCAAGTTAAAATTAGTTTTATTAATATTCATACAAAAAGAATTCTATATAAAAAATTGTCAAATTTGTTTTTGTCTAAAATATATTCCCCAAAAGATTTTAAGTTTTACTAACTATTAATTGGGATGACCTAAATCTAGAAAATTATAATATATTAATATTTAAAAATATTTATTGTATATTTATAAATGTAATTTTAAATTATGATTTTTGAGATGTAGATAAAAATCTATCGGAACACCAGTAATACATATATATTTCGTCTATATATTAAATCATGATTTTGTGGTCGATCTGCTAATACAAACTGATAGCCATCTGTTGCTTGCAATATGCAATCTATTTCAACAAAAAACATTTCAATTGCAAATCTTTCACCGACACATTTTCGTTTCCCGATACCGAATGTTGAATGGGCTGGAAATCGATTAGATATAAATAAACTGTTTGAGTCTATAAATCTTGCGGGAATAAATTTTACCGGTTCTGACCAATAATATGGATCATTTCAAGTCGCATAATAATCGGCAATTACTATTGCATTTTTCGGAAGCGAATATTTTGCTAATATTTAAATATCTTTTTAGTAAACATAATTTTATTGATGTATACATACGAATATCTATATTATTTGTAGTTTTGTGAGGCAATCCATATGGAAATATTGATAAATACAAGAAATTTATTGACAATTAATCAAATAATATCATTGAGAATATACAAATCTATATAAAATATTAGAAAAATAGATTTTAATTCATTGTCTGTTAGTAAATGATAATCATTATGTGCTTCGTTTATAATTTTGTTTCTCGCTGTTAATAATGAATTTGTAAAGTTGTCACACATTCCATTTTTATACCCATATTTAAAATTTCCGAAATATATGTGATTAATTGAT
>JAQGAW010004374.1:0-10986 GCA_034698025.1 Phthiracarus crinitus | reverse complement strand
ATTAGACAAACAAGACCGATGGTAAACGTTCTTATGTTGAGAACATGGCTGATACAGTCCTCCGTTACTTCCGTTGTATGATAACGAGCATCCACTGCATAACTGCTCAATTAAATAGTTGTCAACAAAATGTTCGTCCATTTATTGGTTGGATATGGTTTTAGTTGTACTTAAATACGATTGTCCTGATTTCACAATAAACACTATTTTGTAAGCGATTTTAACTAAAAGTTTAATAAATGTGAACATATCGATGAGTAGTCTATTAAAATAATATACTTTAATAAATTTTACACTTTGCTTTAGGTTTTAGTAAAACAGTTCAAACAAAAAAAAATCCTTTTTATGATTACTTTTTAATTGTCACAAATGAGTAACGATTTGAGCGATCATTATTAAAACCATGCAATCATTTTTTTATTAAAACGATTTTTAAAAATGTTGCATAAATTATGAATCTCATCCCTACTATTTTATATAATTATTTAAATACATAAATTTTATTTAAATTTACACCATAAAATTGAGCTCTCTTCTAAAATTTTCATACAATCCGAATACGAAATGCGAGCCCGACCCGCAAATATGTTTTACTCTACCCTATCTTAACATATTAAGTACATCGTCTGTACCCATTCACAGGTCTAATAACAATGACATATTACAACAGTATCTCTTACATGATAACAACTCATTGACTGATATAAAATACTGATGAAGAAAATAAAAACCATTTAAACACGATATTCTAAGTATAGATGTCCAGTACAAGTCCTGTATTAAGCTTTAGACATATATAATTCCAAATTGACAAATAATGCTCGCTTGACATTTAAAATAATTAAACCTAATTTATAATTGAAAATGATTGCACTTTAATGTGTTTTTTTCGAAAGATTACTTATTTATTTCAGATAAAAAAATAAACATAACTATAATTTGTGATATCCGTCAAAATTATAGAACTTATAAAACACATCATAAAATAAATTAAATTAATGATAATTGTAGAGCTTATAAAAGTATTATTAACTATTATTGAATTCAATACTGATTTATTGATTATTCATCGAAAATTTAGTACATATTTGATTAAACAATTATTGGTGTATTCATTTAACCGAATAATAAAATAAGTGTTAAAATACACGATAATTACGTTTTATTCAATATACAATAATAAAATAATTGATTATTGTTAATAAAAAAGATTAATTCAATATAAAATAAAATCAAATACCAATTGTGAACACGAGTTGTTAAAACCAAAACTGAAAATTAACTGACATTAAAATTTATTTATAATATCTTCGAAACAATATTTCCGGATAATCAACAACTGAAGGCTCCATAATTGCTTGAATTTTAATTAATTTAGGAAACAGAAAACTTTTCAAAATTATTTTTCTTCGATTTTCAGTAAACATTAAAAATATTCGACGTAATACTGGATACGAAAGCAAACTAATTAAATTTGGCGCCAGAAATATAGCAAAACTGTTGAGCTTTGATCGGTTCGGAGTCGACAATAGATTGATTGTATTCAAATGGTTAGCTATAAAGAACAATAGAGGAGTTATGAATATCCTGTTATAGATTGGAATCACATTCCGAAAGTTTTGGCCACAAATGTCGCATTCGATGCTTTGATTTCGAACACATTTCGCTTCAAGACATGCCTTATGATATACCTGTTTATGTCCAAAGCATGTCTTATAAAGTGTTGCTTTAGGATAATGTATGCGACATTCGTAGCAATCGTATGGACAGTATATATTGCAGATGTCTTCATCGATCTCTTCGTTGCGTTCAATTATATTTTCTGTTTCCATAAATTTATTAAATTGTTTCAAATCGACATAAATTTAAAAATAAATTACTCTTAAAATATAATTATTACTATGTTTTCGAAACTCTTTGATTTGTGATTTGAAATAATATCTACATTTGACTTATTTATTGAAAACTATTAATGAGTAATTTATGTTTCAAACACTTTTTGTTAAGAATATTAGTCACATAGAAAATAATATTGATCATTATATGACTAAGGTTCGTATTATGGATATAGGCTTAATGTATTAATAGTATCTGACTTATAGTAACCTTTTAAATGTTGATCAGAAACCGACAACTTTATGTCCGAATCCAACCCAACACTACAAGTTTATAGGCTATCGGTTACCTGAATCGAACATGACATTTCGGGTACACATTAGTAAAACCAATAAGAATATTATATACAATTAATTGCATTCAACATGTCTTTATTAACGTATTAATCGATAATTCAGTACATATTTGTTTAATCAGTATTAATGCATTCATTAAAAAATAATTTTGTTAAAACGAATAATAAATAAACTGCAAATATTAATAAATGTTCAAATAAACGTAAAGAAGATTTAATGTTTAAATTTTAATATTTATTTTATGAATATTGAAAGATCATTAATTTAAAAAAAGGAATAATACAATATGAAAATCAAATCAAATACCAATTATGAACATAATAGTTATTAAAACAGATTCAGAAAATTAACTGACATTAAACTTTATGCCAACAAACTTGGAAAAAGTACTTCCGGATAGTCAACCACTGTTGGCTCCATATTCGGCCAAATTTCAATTAAATCCCTATCAGTACGTCGTCTTCTATCAGGAATCATATGAAATCGTCGTAATAATGGATACATGAGTAAACTAATTAAATTTGGCGCCAGAAATATCACAATTCTGCCTTTAATACAGTATAACTGCGTTCGATTGAGAATCGATAACAGATAGATTGATGTCCATTGACTCGTAATAATGAATGAAAGCGGAAAAAATATTGTGATTTTGTAGATTGGAGTTATGTTACGAAAGTTTTGGCCACAAATTGCGCATTTTATGCTTTGATTCTCAATACAAATCTCCTCAAGACATAGCAAATGGTAAACCTGTTTATGTCCATCGCATGGTTGATAAAGCGATTCGTTATGAAAATGTATGCCACATTTGAAACAATCGAATGGACAATATGTATGGCGAATGTCTTCATCAATCTCTTGGTTGCGTTTTATTATATTTTCTGGTTCCATAGATATTGTTTAGTAGATATTTTATACAATGGAAACAATTACTCATAAAATTAAATAATTTCTATGTTTACGAAACTGATTTATGATTCGATATTATATTTTATACGTGTGACTGATTTATTATACAAGACAATAATGTGAGCATTTTTTATATGATAGCTCTTATATCCATAGTTACACAATTGTTTGAAATTCTAGTGGGGGTCTGATCCTGGAAATCTAAATTTTTAGAGAGAGGTCAAAAACTCATCGGATTTGAACAATAATTTTTTCGGTCATTAGAAAAAAATTTTTTCAAAAAACATTTTCCAATTTTTATTTCTCGAAAAAAGCCTAAAACATACTATTTCACGCCTCCTCGAAATACTAGGCGAATTTAAACATAAATTTTTGAAATATTGGCCAACATTTAAGATGGAAACAAAAACCCATTAGTTTTGATGCACGATTATTTTACATTTGACAAAAAACTGCTCATCCTTGAATTTTACAATATTCTATGGAGGTTAATCCAGAAAAGACTTGGATATTAGGGAGCGTCTAAAAGTCTAGGGATTAGTTTCACGTTTCAATTATATTGTTACTAATCCACACTTATAAGTGCCACTAATATTAATATTGAACTCTACTCATATACAATAGTATTGCAAAGAATAAAACTGTCGACTATAAGTATGAATTTGTAGCGAAACCACTGATTAGTTATATTGTGTAACAAACACATTTTTTTGTTTTTAATTGATTTGCACTGTTAAGGCTATGGCGCCCTACATGTCTCGGTCTTCTCTGGGTTAATCCTGCGGCCGCACCCCTACAAAACTGGTTTTGGATTTGATTGTGTATTTATTGTTGATACGTGTGATTGATTTATGCAACGCTATAATGTGCTCATTTTTTATATGATTGCTCTTATATCACATAAAATGCAAATTTAATTGAACTTTTTAATTAGAAGTTTGACAACAATATTCAGTATAATTATGAACTGATTTTCTATGAATATAATTTCTATTAAAATAATACTTAATATAAACTTTATTAAACTTACAAATAAGTTGGAATTTACATAATTATTAAGCTTTAGTAATCTTAAGATCATTTTCATATCATTTTATTACCAATCATAATGATAATTATTAAATTTAATAGATATATCTTATGTTTGAATATTGCAATATTCAATTTGTTTATGCATTTTTGTGCTAAAAATAGTAATAAGATTCAATATAATGCAAACTCCGAATTCAATCATAATTTATATTTGAAACTAATAGTAAGTTTTAGTGTATTTATATCTTTTGACAAATATTCTGATATAAGTTATTTTATATGTGGTTTATTTATTAAATACGCTTTATTTTTACGCGATATATTAATAAATTAGATTAATATCTTTTATTACATTTAATAAATGATTTGAGCATTATTTATTTCTTAATAAAATTAAACAATCAAATATTTATTATATGAAAATATCAGTTTAAATATTTGCAATTAAAACTATTTTAGCACATATCACAGCAAAAGATATCTTAAAAATATCTATTTATATCTCTCCGCCAGTATTATATAATTTAATAAAGATTATGCTTAAAATTAAAATAATATTGAAAAACACTATTTTACCGATTACTTATTTTTTATTAAAAATTGTTTAATAATATTGCGTAAGCTTAATGTTAAACACAGAATTCTAAAAATAACTTTGGATATTAAAAATTGCATTTAAGAATCATTTCAATTTAGATGATAATTTTCCGATTACTTATGCTATGTTCAATTAAAAAAGTAAGTGAAAGTAGATATTTGAATTTAGGAATTAAAAATTATCTAAATTAAACATTTCACAAATCATTTTGAAAAGTTATTTTTTTTTGTTTTAAGAACATTTTTTGTTTTTATTACAGAACTCTGCAAAGAAAACGAAACACTAGTGTCTGGCAAGACATCAAAATTACACTGAAATTGTGTATTTATTGTTGTTTAAATAAATGTTTTAATATATATATTTCACAAATCATTATAAATCCGAAAACATATGAAAATAACATTAGTTTAATTCAAAAGATATAATAATAATAATAATAATAATATAATGTCGTATTAATTATCTACCAAAACCAATGAATAATCATTGGTTTAATTTAGCAAATTTCTAATATATTCATTTAAAACTGGGATTTCCGACATATCCTCTCGAATCGGTTGCATTGTTAATTGAATTCCCAAGAATTTTCTTTGCATTATATGTGGAACAGGAAGTAAAGGCAAAACTCTTCGAGTAATATTGAATACAAAACGAAATAAAGCGCGCAAAATCCTATAATTCACATCAATATAAAATAATGGAAATATAGTCTCTAACGAAGAAAGTGCAGCTGAAAATATTGTGTCTACAATACAACGGGTTCGACGTGAAAATAGATTGGCGTATATTGGTTTTACATTCTGGAATAATTGACCACAAATTTCACATATAAGGTCATTACACAAAAATCTAAAAAACAAAAAATACATCCATTTTTCTCGAAACATAAAACAGTAAGTGATTTTAATGGAAGTGAAAAAAACATTTTAGAAAAATTAATAGCATGTAACAGTGAAAGAGTTAAATTAAAACAGAATTTTGGAACAAGTGATTTATGGAAAATATTTTCAAAAATATTTTGTGATAATAAAGAGACAGATTTTGCTATATGTAATTCGTGCAAAATTTTATTTTTACATAATATCAAAACAACAGGAAACACTCATTTAAAACTACATGAGTGTGAAATTAAAGATCAATCAAAGCCTCCAATAGAAAGTTTTTTAATTACAAAAAAAATTCCTTCAAATTTAAAATATGAATTAGCAGACTAAATAACATTAATGTGCGCCAAAGATATGAGACCATTTAATTTTATTTGTGGAGATGGTTTTCTTAATTTCGCAAAATATTTGCTAAATATTGGAGCAAAATATGGAGCTATTGATATCGAAACAGTAATGCCAAATTGTCGAACAATATCAAATCATTTAACAAACTTGGGGAATGAAGTCAAAAATGTTGTTATAAATGATATAAAAATATTACAAATTTTGGCTTAACGTGTGATTTTTGGTCATACGACACTCTTAAATACGATTATTTAACAATCACGATACAATACATAAAAGATTATGTACTTAAATCAAGAGTTTTGTGCACAATTAATACAACAGATAAAACTTCAAAAACAATAAAATCGGAGCTAAACATTATATTAACCGAATATAAAATTCAAAATGCAAATTCATTTTTTGTGACTGATAATGCAAAATCCATGATTAAAGCATTTCATGAAGAAAAATGGTTTTCATGTAAATCTCACGATATAAATTTAGTTCAATCGCACTCATTTTATAATTCTGAAGATATTAAAAAAATTAATGACTTATTAAATTCCAGCTCAGAATTAGGGACTCATTTCAAAAAAACAGGTTTACAGAAACAACTCAATACAACATTAAAAAAGTTTGTTCCAGTTCGATGGGATTCTAGATTAAGAATTCTTGAATCGATATTACATAACTATCACAAAATTGAAGAATTGTCTCTTACAAACAAAAAAATTGAAAAGTTTTTTGGAATGATTGATAAAAATTTATTAAAAACTTTAATTCAGTTTTTGAAACCATTTTACGATTGTCGCTTGAAATTATGTAGTGATAAGTATCCGACATTTCATTTAATACTGCCCATAAAACAAAAATTTTTAAATCACTGCAAAATATTAGATGATGATATCTCCGAAATAAAAATAATAAATTAAAAAGTTGAAAAGAATTTAAATAAATATTTTGATATTAAAAATGAGCACATATTTGCTACTATGCTAAATCCAAGAACCAAAAGCTTAAGAAACTTATTAAACGAAAATGAAAAGCAATGTGCAATACAAAATTTAATTGATTATTCTGAAAATTTTCATTATAATATTTTAACAAACATTGTCTCAATACCTTCAACAAGTGCACAATTTTTTGAAGAATTTGAAGAACAAGAATCTTTAATTTTGCCAAAAGATATTAAGGACGAAATAAACATATATTTAAGTTCATATACCCAACTATATGACAACGAAGACGTTTTAAATTTTTGGTTAAAAAACTGCAATAAGTTTCCAAAATTATCTATTATTGCAAATAAACTGTTGTGCATTCCAGGAACAAGTTTGGCTTCAGAAAGAAATTTTAGTTATGCTAATTTAACTTTAACAGACAAAAGAACACGATTAAAACCAGATAAAGTTGATAAACTATTGTTTTTAAGATCAAATTATGAAGATGTTAAATAAAATAAAAATTAAAAATAAATTTTTAAATTTTTCTAATCGGGCCGAATCGGGCCGGGCTTTGTGTTTTTGAAAACTATTCGGGCTCGGGCCGGGCCGGGCCTCAACCTCACGGGCCTTAGTCGGTCTCGGGCCTAAAATATTTTGTGATTTCGGAGTCTAATTATGTCCATTGCATATCTGGTATAGTCCCCCGAATCGTTGTTATAAGCATATGTGGCACTCATTGCACAACAGTTCAGTGTTGTTTAAATTGTTTACTAAATTTTGTGCTAAATTATTTAATCTAAACATTTGATTTTTTTATTAGGCTTTGATTTAATTTAATATATGGTTGCACTGATTTCACATTCAATAATATTTAGTAAGATATGTGACCTAATAATTTGCTTTATTATGAAAATCAATGAGTACTCCGTTAAATAATTTTTTTTTAAAATTTTCACTTCATATTTCACTTTAGCGAAAGAGTTGAAACTCTAATTGTATTTTGCAAAACTAATGCCGATAAAATCGTTAGAAACATCGTTACCAATAACAACAATATCTACATAATCTGGTTTAGGGTTAAATTTAAAAATTTTAAAAAAATCTGAAATAAATCATAACTCAACAGATTTAGGTCAACTTTTAAATTTTCGTGATTTAAATTTTTTTAGTAAAAGGTTTTTTCTTTATTTTATCCAAAATAACCTTAAAAACACACTCCAAAGAAAAATTTGTCAGATTTACAAGTCAATTTATTTATTTTTAATTATTTAATGACAATTTTTCAATAAAATATCAATTGTTTAAAATGAAATAAAATCATTAGAAATGAAAATTAAATTTATCTTTTTTAAGTTATTTTAGTTATAAATCAACGATGAATTTTATTCCCATAAATTTTCAATTATTTTTCAAGAAACTTTAATGAACGATTTTCTCAGCTCTAGTAATAACATTTGAATGTGAAAAATGAGTTAAAATTTTGTATTAAAATTATGAATCATACAATTTGATTTCAATGCGTTCAAGATTATTAAATGCAAACTATTATTACTTATAATAACAATTTTCATCTGCACACGCAATCTATCTATTTTAATATGATTAATGAGTAAATATCAAAAGTCTTCGCGCAATAATGATTCAATATTTGACATACAAAAAAGTTACTTAATATGAAAGTTGCATTATTATTGATTTTTATAAACAAACCAACATATAATAATAATGCAACAGAAACATTACAAACATTATAACAAAAAATAAATTATTTTGTAATAACAATAATGGATAATATATGGTTTACCCCAACAGCTATTTTACCAAATAATATTCAAATTAAATCAGCAGGAAATCACTTCTATAATATAGGACTATCTATAAAACCAATTGGATTATCACCACAAAGAAATATAAAGCGAAGTGTAATATTCAATCCGCTTTTAATATTGGTATGCATTTGTATTGTTAACAGTAAGAGTAATACTATCTCTAACGACTTCGGAGCAAAAATTGTTTTATTTAATTATCGGCGATTTCACATACCTTTTCAAAATCAAAGTTTACATGAATTCAATTTTATTACTATCATATACTTTTGTTGTTATATCGCAAATACATATTTACAAAAACTATATTAATGGAATCACTTCGTCGTATTTAAAGCCGTTTGCTATGATTTCAGGATTAATTTCTCCTGAAAATATTGGTCTATTTTATTATAAAGATGTCTATAAGTTTTTGAATAAATCAAAGCAATTTATAATCACTGCAGAGTTTTCTCTTAAATACGTTTCACCTTTTTTCCTATTTTTAGCACCAATTGGTATATTAGTCTTTAAATCTACATTCACTGAATTACTTACAGCAATGCCAGCAAATATAGTGTTTATTCTCGGAACAATTTATACCACAAATTTTATCGTTTGGCAATGCATATACTTTTATTTAATATGCTTTTATTTGCGGATAAAACTTATGAATGTTAATAAGGAATTGAAATTATTAATTGCTAATAAATCCAGTGATAGTAATTTAAATACTAAGGAAATTTTACATAAATCACATTTACTTTATGAAGAAATAAGCGAATATAACCGTACATATTGTTCAAAGTTTATATTCTGGTTTTACTTGACAAACACTCCAATCGTTAGTTTATTGTTGTTTATGATTATTTTTGGAAATTTTATTCCGTTTGTTAAGATAGTTATAATTCAAGGCATAATTCTGGCTGCAATGCTATTATTGTTTATATAAAATATGGCATCATCGGTATCACAAGAGGCTTCTAAGGCTTACAAACTATTAAATTCGTTAATAACATCAAAGATTAAGAATAGAAAATTAAACACTTTTGTTAAAATTAAGGTAATTATTAGTCATATATACATTAATTTGTACATTGCTATGCACTTTTTTAGGTATTAATGTATAGCGAAAGGGTTGGTAAAAGAAGTATTGGATTCTATTGTTGGAAGTGTTTCATAATTAATTATTTTCGTTTTTCAGAGGTAATATCTTTTAATATATTCAAAATTTTACAATAATACTCTAAAGAAAAAGTTTATTAATTTGCCTTATAATTATAATAAAAAATATAACTAATCGAATAAATTATTTATTAATTTGCATCAAACTAGATATTAGCAATTTTTCTAAAACTGTGCAAAATATGGTTAACACAACGTTAGAATTAAGTAAAATGGAATTTAAAGTACTAAAATAATAAATAAGATTTTAAATGTAAATAATAAACGTTAAGGTAATCGAATTAATAGTTCTTCAACTCATACATAAAATTATTTCTGTTTAAAATTAGGTCAGGAAAAAGTTAAAAAACTTTTAAGTTAATTTTATTAAAAAAATTTATGGAGAATTATTTAATAAAAATTTATTTGATAGTTTTAACCGCAGTATTTTATTAAAAATGTTAACCACCAACAAAGTCGCCGTAACACTATAAATACTAATCGTAAAAATAATCATTTTATTGAAATAAGTCATTTCACTTAATTCAAAAAAATTAATAAATTAGATAACTTAATATTTTTTCAAAATCTCATTTTTATTATTGAGTAAGAAAATAAATCAATGTCTATAATCAATTTTGATAATAGAATTCGCTTAAAACTAAAAATTAAGATTAAAACTTTCAATAAAAGTCGTAAATTTTTAAACGTGATATATTAACTAGAGTTAAAGCCCGACTTCGTCGGACGGAAAAGATTATAAATTTGAATAAAAAACCCATTCCATCATTCTAATCTGCTTGAACTCATCATGTCCAACCCTGACGTTAACCAGATCCATGTAGACACCTCCCCAACAGACCTGGACCCCACCCGACCAACCCGAAACCAACTACTAACAACTCGGAAAACACCCTTAACCATCCGAAACTCATCCCTGATCACCAGAAACTCACTAAAAAAATTCCCAAACCACCCTAACCCACCCCACCCCACCCTAACCCACCCCACCCCACCCTAACCCAACCCACCCCACCCCACCCTAACCCAACCCACCCCACCCTAACCCAACCCACCCCACCCTAACCCAACCCACCCCACCCTAACCCAACCCACCCCACCCTAACC
>JAQGAW010004373.1:0-10986 GCA_034698025.1 Phthiracarus crinitus | reverse complement strand
TGAGTTTCTATGATGTAAATTTTCTGAGAATTTAATTAATTCATAATTATTGCTAAACTTGTTTTTGATATTTTAATAAAGTTTATATGGTTGGCAGGAAAATTGGAGTTAACTCGAGTCAAAATTTATTTAACCTGTTAAAGTCAAAGTTAATAAAGTTATTAACCGGTTAAGTTTAAAGTTAAAAATACTTTACGAGTTAAGGTTAAGAGTTAAGCCATTTCTTTAACTTTTAACCTTTGTGCATCACTAGGTCAAACTTTAAGAGGGATAGAACTTCAAATGGGATCGGAATGACAGAAGAGTAACAGTAAAAGTAGTATTGCATTACAAATTAACGAATAATCAGCTAAAATATGTAATATAAACATAAACACGAATTATCCGCATCTTTGAAATCTTAAATTAAATTTAATATTAATATTTGTGAATTAAACCAATCAATTTATCACTCAATTTTGACAATATTTTTAGAAAGAATGCATTTGGTATTAATTACTAAGGATAAAATAGTTTGATAATTGTTTGTAAAAAAATTTAAAAATCTTGAAACTTTAATTATGAAAATGTCTCAAAGCAGAAATATTAGTAACTCAAAAATAATTAAAGTATAATAGTCTTTTAGTTGTTTTAAAATATATGTGAAGAAAATCAAATCTACACATATTAAACTATTTTTTATTAAAATTTTTCCATTTAATTATTTATTTTTACAAGCTATTAAGTAATTCAAAAGCCCGAAAAGCCAGAAAAGAACAAAATTTAAAATTTTGCCTTCAAATCCGATGATTTTTTTTACCCCTAAATTTTTAACCATAAGATTAAAAATATTATCTTTCAAATCCGAACAGATTTTAATGGTCTTTCCCAGGAATAACAAATTTTTTAAAATAATATTTAAAATTTTTTTGGAATTACTGTATCAGAATTTTGTTCATTATTTTTATAAATACCCAGAATTCTAATGGATAATGCTCATTATTATGCCACTAATCCCTAACGAATTTTCTAGTTTTTTTCGCCGATTATTGTTGTCTTATATTATGATAATTGTTTTTTTTTGTTAAATTAAGCTGAATATTTTGATATTACATATATAGTTTGTTTGAAAATTTTACAATGTTTTGTACTTTACATATAAGTTATATCGAGTAAACCTTATTCGTTGATTAATATAAAATTCTTTGTAGTATATTTTAGATGATTTATATATAAACATTTAAATTTATTATTAAAACCATTAAATAATATAATACTCTTTTTACATGAACTTTAAACCAAATTAATGGTTAATTATTTACCAATTATTACAAATTATTCTAATTTTAATTTTATTAAGCTATTGATTTTCATGTGCAAATATATTTAAAGAGAATCTTGGACTACTTAATATTCTTCATTAAGATTACATATGAATTGTTATCGCTTCAAGAAAGCAATTGCGAGCGCAAAGATTTTATCGCGAATGAGCGCGAACTGAGTAAAGCATCAATACATTTAAAGAAATAAATTATATTGGTTTATAAAAAATAATTCGAAAAAAAAGAGTATTGTTAGTATAGAAAAAACAGTTAAATAACAATATAGTTATATAATCTTTGTTAATAACTGAATCGAAGTAATTAAGCTCACAATGAATGATAATTTTATGTTTAAATCATTAGCATTTTAAATAATTGTTTACAATATCTTAATGATGTCATACATGCGCATATGGATGTGACTATTTTTAAGTACGTGGAAAATTGATAACAATGCTATAATTTAAGTTTAAGTTGACTAATGATGAAATATTTGTTTTTATCTTAACTTTCTTTTTTGGCACTTGTTATAAAACCAAAGCTTAATCGTAAGAAACCACGAAAAAAGAAAAATAAATCGTTAGTTAATGCAATATCAACTAAAGCTAAAATAAATCCAAATGGAAACAACTATTGGAAACCAAACTTATATTGTATAATGAAAAGTTAGAAAAAATAAAAAAAATATATACATAACGATATACGGTTTAATTAACGATAAACAGAATCAATAGGAATATAAAAATAAATTTCGATGCGTACTTCCATGAACTACCAGTAGTGTTGCACTTATATATATTTACAGTGGTGTCGCCGCTTGTACTTGTAGTATAACCACCCGTATCTGCATTCATATCATTGATTTGTCCTCTATTTACACTCTTTTTATGATTATCAGTGCCGATATGATTGTCACATGATTTTCCATTAAATAATAGAAGACATCGAGGCGTAGGGAATTCGAATACGAACCAACTCTCAGCTTCACAGTCGATATATACGCACTTCAAACAGTCCCTCACTTCGAACTCCGGACAACAGCGTTCCTATCAATTTATTTGTTAACAAAAGTTAATTAAATGTCTCAAAGTAAAATGAAGTCAATAGTTTTTTGCATTATTGAGTGAATAATTTTAGGAAACAGGGTTTTTCATACTTAAACTCGCATTATATTTACAGGAAAAAAATCTATAATAGTAAACAACATTTTTATTATCGCATTAAAGTGATGATAACACAACGAATCACAATAGCACTTAGAATTTAGAGCACAAACTATAGCTATAACCAAGGGATAAAATTTTCTTCCAGAAAATTGGCTAAAATTCAGTGAAAAATCTTTGGTAAATTTTAAAAATTTCTTTGAGAATATTATTTGATTATTCTTTTGCAAATCTAAACTTTTTCAAATACAATTTTATGAATAGAAAAATGATATAATACTTAAATTATGATTTATTTAATAAAAGTATACATAAAACCTAGCAGAGGTATAATCTATTTTGGTGAAAAATATTTTTAAATACAAACTATTACAAGTTAATAAATAAAAAAAATTATTTCAATTTTTCTTTGAGAAACATCGAAATTCTGTGAGTATAATAAAATTCTTTACTTTCTTTGATCAAAGAATATTTATCATTTGGCTATAAAATTCAAATGGAGCGCAGCTTAAATTTTTCAATGCATAATCTCTTTATCATCAATCTGTATATGTTTGTGTAATGCCAAGTGTTTCACATGAAAAATGAAATAGTGTCTTAAGCATATTAACAGTAGTTGTAATAAACAAATCGATGGTTTTTAATGCAATTTGTATTTTTGCATTACTATTTGACGCACGCATAGAGTAATCCTTAAATCTATTTCTTGGAAAAATTCCATATGACTTACCGTTAAATTTTATGAATTAATACTTATACATAAATTCATAACTATTCCTTAAATTATAATTAAAAATATTAAAATACAATAAAAAAGCATCAAAATAATTAATAAATAAAGAAAAGTATGAGAAAACCTGATCTTACGTGCATTAATTCGTCATCAATGATAGAGCTGTTGACTAAAACGTGTTTATTGTAAATTAGCGCACATTTCTGTTTACGTTGTCGAATGCAGTTTCGTTGATAAACTGATTGGCAGTCAATACACGACAGCAGACTAAAGATAGCGCAATAAACTATAACCCTAACCGAAAAAGCAAACATATCTTTCTTATTCATAGTTTCTCAGGCGCAATATATTGCTAAAAACACAGATATATTTGGTCTAATGCCTCAAAATGTTTAGTTATTTATTTAATCCTTTTCTTTTTAATTAATAACAACATAAGCATAAGCATTTGTTTAATTATATTAGAAGTTTCATAAAGGACTTATACAATATACGCCTAGTTATCCTCTCAGTAGTTGTATTTTGTTTCCTTCTCTTTATGATAAGATTGTTAGTTATTCATATGAAAATATACATACTTGTCTAGTATTCTTATAAGAAATGTGGAAATTCTTATAATAAGTAATTAATACAAAGGATATGTTTGCTATTTTTTAATTAATTACTTTTTAAGCATAGAGTAAACATTTCTTGAGAAATTTCGCTAGTCATTAAATATGTGTATAATTGACTAGTAAACAATCCCCCGATTTGTCGGGCCCCCTTGGGCCTCCGACAAATATTAAGGCCGGGAAGGGTTCAGGCCTAACATCAAAATATTCGGGCCGGGTCGCGCTTTGAATTTTTCTTTGAATTAAATGTAGTACTCCACTTTTTTATATTTCAGAAATCTAAAAATATTAAAATGTAAATATTTCGATATAAAATTATTAAACTTAATATAAATACTTAACGATATCTTAACTAAAACCTATTAAAGTAGTTAATCAGTGGTTTTCAAGGTCATTTTGTTAGGATTTTTACATAAAATAATTTTGGGTGTAATTGATTGAATCGGGCCTAATCGGGCATGGCTTTTGATTTTAGGAAATACTCGGGCCGGGCCCACCTTCAAACATTCTCGCTTTTGTCGGCCTAAGGCCTGGAAATTTTAACAATTTACTTCTCTATTGTATAAAATAAAAGGAACTGATTTTTTCTTATTTAAATTAGAAGTTCTATTAAGGGATATTAATATGAAACGTATTTAAGCAGTTTTTTTTCCTATTTCTTTATTTTCTGATAAAATTATTATTTATTCATAAGTAAATATATTTCAGCACAATCAGTAAAAATAAGGCACAACACAATCATTGATAATAGAACTTAATCTTTTTTATAAAACAGTGAACATAAGCACAATGAAAACTATTACAAGTAATGGCGATGTATTACATTTTAAGAGTTAAAGTGAACGGATTGAGAACTGAAATACGAATGTGTATAAATTCTACGCGAATATGTATATATTGTTGTTAACTGTGAACGTTTATTGTATGGAATTTGTGCACAGATTGATATTATAGGAAAGTGCTGATTACTTCGATATGGCTCACTCAGGGTCAGTGAGTGCTTCTAAGAAACACATGTTTACTGTGGTTTGTGTGAGAGAAAGCTTATACATTGAGAAATAGTAATAAAACAATGTTTAAGAAAAGTTAATTCGCATCATTCTCCGGGGTTTCTCGTTTCGACGCGAACGTGAAAAGGAAAAAGTTTTGGCGCGTAAACAGTTGCTTTATCAATAAGATGTGTTTTGTTTTGAGTTGAAGCGTTGTATCGGCCGATAATATAGGTTTCGGATCCAATCTTTTCAAGTAAGCGAAATGACTTTTTATTTGCAGGATATGTCTTAGTTTTTGACTGATGATTAAGCGGAACCTTAAGCATAACGAGATCACCTGTAATGAAAGCGGATGATTGTTTGTTGATGTCAAATCTTAGTTTGCTTTTATCTTTTGAAGAATTTGATCGTGTAATGGCTATTTTTCTTGATGTAGTTAGATCTATAGCTAATTCTGATGGTAATTAACTAACGCCCATATGTAGATATGCTGGAGTAAAGTCCGTTGCGTCGTGTGGCGTGTTGTTGTATGATCGATCGGCTTCAGGCACGAGTGTCGACTATTTTCGCTTTGGGTGGTCTACCATTAATAATCGGATTTGGTCATTATTGTATGGTTAGCCTTTTCACATTTGTAGTCGTAAACGCGTGCTTACACTTTTAAGATTGAAAAGCGCGACGCAGAAGTTTAGACTTAAAGTTAAGCGCTTTATCAGTAAACTGTTGCTTTGCCTACCCTGATTTGCGAAATACCTAATGAACTGCATTAATAATGGCCTCAGTTGAGTTTGATTTTGTTGCAAAGGCCCAAATATAACGAGAATGATGGTCTATAAAGACCAGTATATACTTGACTTTTGTATTATCAGCGCTATTTCCAAGAACGATCGTATCCAATGCGATTATATCCATTGGTCGATCAGATGTTGGAATGGGCTTAAGTAGTCCAAAAGGCCGTGTATTAGTAATTTTTACATTTTGGCATGATTGACACGCGTTTATGTAGTTTTTGATGTCAGATACGACTAATGTGTTATAATGGCCATGTGTCTGTTTGTTGCTGGACGAACGTGTAACAGCAAAATATGATAATCACGTAAACGGCTGTATAGTGGCCATTATCAGAATTCGTGTTCTTAAAATAACGTGATAGCGCGTCAGGAGCTTTATTCATTGAACCCGGACGGTGCACGATTTTAAAGTCGTATTCGGAGAGACGCACTGACCATCGAAAGATACGTCCAATTGGCCGTTTGGTGTTGAAAAGCCATTGTAACGCTGAGTTGTCTGTGCGAACTTTGAAGTAATGGCCATGTAAGTATACGTGAAGGTGTTTAATGGCGTCTACAACGGCCAAGAACTCAAGTTCTGAGGTCGTGTAGTTTTCCTCGTGAATGTTAAGCCAACGTGAGAAGTATACGATTGGGTGAAGACGGTTGAGTTCGTCGGGTTGCTGAAGAACAGCACCAATGCTGATACCACTTGCGTCAGTGTCGAGAACGCAAAGAAGCTAATTGTTGTAAATGCTGTGCACAGGCGACGATGATAACTGGCTTTTTACTTCATGAAATGAATGTTTAACACTGTCGTCAATAATAAAGGCCATGTTGTGACGTGTTAGACGAGCAATGGAAACGCGAGCTCTGTAAATCCAGTAATGGATTGCCTGAAAAAGTTGCAGAGACCATGAAACCGCTGAATGTCGAGATTATATTGTGGTAAAGGGTAGTTACGAATTGCTATTGACTTTGTAATGGCAGGTTTAACCCAGTTAAGGGAAATACTATGGCCAAGGTATTCGATTTTCTTAAGCGCGAACATGCATTTTGAGACCATGTTTTATGAGTTTATTAAACACCTTTTGTAGTAGTTCGATTTGTTCTTCTAGCGTTTCAGTGTAAACTATGTAATCATCAATGTATGGAATAACGCCTTATTATAGTAATTCTTCTAAGACTTGTTGCATAAGCCATTGTAATATTAACGGAGCATTCATAAAGAAAAATGGGAGAACAAGCCACTCATAATGGCCATCAATAGAGATGAAAGCTGTTTTCTCTAATGACGATGGATCCATTTCCACTTGCCAATAGCCCCAGGCTATGTCGAGTGATGAAAAGTATCGAGCCTTGTATAAACGGTCGATGACTTCATGAACTATATGTAATGGCTGGCGTTCAGGAATTGTAATAGCATTTAGCTTACGGAATTCGAAGCAGTCTTTAAGTGCCATCGATTTTTGTTACGAGTGTAACGGGGAATGCATATGGAGATGACGAGTCACGAATAAGGACCTTATCTTTAAGTTCAGAAATTTATTTGCGAATTTCCTTAGTGTCTGTTTCGGAGTTTCGATAAGGGCTTTGATTAATGATGAGGTGATCATGAGTACGAATGTGATGTTTGGCGATTGTGATCCGACCAACATCGAAGTCATGCTGCACGAAAACAGAAGAATTAGATGAGATGAGTTGATCAATGGCCGTTTCTACTGTAGCTAAGTAGGCTTTAGGCTGATTAACGTTAGCGAGGGCTGTAACAACTGCTATGGAGTTGGCTAATGGGTGTGATGCGTTGGTATAAAGGCGATAAATGGTTCGAGTTTTAATATCAATACGAACATCGAATATATCGCCAGTGTCGAGACCAAGAAGTAAGTGGAAGAACGTATGAGAGATTACATGAATAACGATGCGATGTGCGTAGTACCTAGGTTTTAAACGAGCGGCTAATACTTTGAAAATCAGAGTCCAATTGGCGAATAACGATTGACGACGTGGGTTCGATGTGTAGATTAAGACGACGAGCGAGATCGAGAGAGACTTTGTATATGGTTGAGCCGGTATCCAGAATAGCTCGAACTCGTTGGCCGTTAACCCGAGTGTCAATGTCGATTAGTTTGACGATTGGCCGCTCAAGCAGTTTAAAGCCTCAGTAACTACTGTTTGAAGGCGAGAAACGGCAGTTACATTGATTGAAGTATGTGGTAACTGTTGTTCGATTGGAGCTGATTGTTGTGACAATTGTTGTGACACAGTACGGTTGGGGAACTCACGGTGCCAGTGAAACACTGTTTGGATACGTTGTTGACAGTAACGACACGCAGTAGATGCCCGATCGTTAATACGAGAAGCATTACGAAAACGATTATTCGAGAATTGTTGAGATTGTAATGGCCGTGTTTTATGATGAGCGATAGTTGCTACCGGCGTGTTGTACTTGTGTTTAGGCGCGAAAGCCTTTGTATTAGTATTAGAATGCGCGCGCCTTTGTGTTGCTTCGAGTTGTATAGCGATTGATAGCCATGACACGGGTGTTGCTGGTTGTGAGCAGATTAGATTATTTCTGTTTGAGAGCTGCATGCCTTCAGTGTGCATAGCAACCATGGCCATGTCATCGAGTTTGGCTAATCGCAAGAGTCGCATCTTAGCATCGAAGTAAGATGCGATTTAAATAATAGTTATAATTTATAACAATTTATATAACCGAAAAATAAGTTAAAAATGGCTTTAAAATAAATATTTCAGACCAAAAATTAGAACTGTTTCTAATTAAGAATAATTGCATTGGTATGTTATAATAAAGAAATTAATCTTTTTTATTTATAATGAATTAAAAAAATTCATTTTTGATTGTCAGATAACTTTAAAATGTGATAAATAATTATATATATTTAATTAAACAAATTTGATTAAAACTTACTTGTGAATTACCATCTATGTATGAGGCATAAGGAATACTAGAACCCCATTGATATGAACCAAAATCATGATTAATATCAACATCTCTACCGTCAATCCAACCACGAATAAACTCTCCGCGAAGATAGGGTAATGTGAATGTAGTGCAACCATCAACTGAACCATATGTGGTGCCAATTGTAGTAAATAAATTTGCATACTATTTCGAGAAATAGACTGACCATAAGCTTTTAACCACCCTTTCGGTGCAGATGCAGTTGCGAAATACGCAATGGTTCCAGAAGGAGATAATTCACTGTTTTATCGTTTAATTTCCTCATTTGTTTTTATTATATATTTATCAAAACTTTCCATCATATCCATCACTGTTTTTTGCAAATAACTGAATAACCAGTTTTGTGGCTTTTGGCAAACGACCATATTTTTCTCATGACACGGGCCGTTAAACCATTTTCCCAAAATAGAATGATCCATAGATATCTGAACGCATTCATCTATGCTATCGTTTTTGGGGTTATTATCGGACCAGTTTGTATAATTTGTGGTTGCATTATCTGTCCATTTGAATCAACTTTGTTTATACTGCGCGCCAATTCTTTTATCGTTAGAAATATTATGTGTATTGTGCAATAGGGTTACTAGAAATTCTTGCTCTTCTTGTGAATGTATTGTCAATAAATTTGAGCCTTCCATTTGATAGCATATATTTTTTGCGTCGTCATAGCTTTGAAGCTCTTTATTATCGAGAACTTTATAGCATTTTTCATCCTTATAACGCTCCCATTCACCACATTGTAAATCAGCTTTATATTATTAAAACGTTTATTAAGCCTAATTAAGTAATATTGACTTTCTTACCATTAATTAGTCGGAAATTTAGTAATAAATAAATGATTGAAATTAATATAATTTTAATCATTTTATAACAAATATATTTAATCTGTATTATACTCTAGTTTAATAAGGAGTAAAAGTCTTATTTTCTTTTTATTGATTAAATATGGAAACTAATGACATTTATTATAAAGATAAAAATATTTATCAACTATATACACTTTTATACATTTATTTTGATTTACAGTAAATGTCTTTTGAAATAAATCTTTTATACGTAAATCAATAAAAGATTATTTTATAATAAATTTATACATTTTTTCTAAAATACCAAGTTTTGATTGAAATTTGCAAATGTTTAGTAAAAAATTAATAGAGGTTTAATTCTAAGGTTTATCTTCAGTCCCCAATTGCTGTTGTATTGGTCACTAAATCCGGTCACTAACATAATTCTATATTTTATATTTTAGAATTATTAAGAGTAAGAATTCAATATTAAACATTTATATAATATATGAAAATTTTTTTTTTCCTTTTTTTGAATTAAAAGATCAAAATAGGGAATCATATCTTATCAGACACTTAAATAAATTTATAATATTCCTCTTCAAAATAGAACATGATATCATAAATGGTTTGCCAATCGAGTACAATAATAGAGTAATTAAGAATTATGTGTTGTTATTTAATTATGATAAACAATGATCTTTAGAGTAAGGAGTTAATCAAATTAATTTGAAAAATAAAAAACTTTAATGATAAATACAGTATTATGACAGAACAAATATTAAACGTTTTTGAATATATAACTGCAATGAAAATAATAGCTTACTATTTTATTCAGTGATGTACAACGCTCGAGCGGATGGCGTTCGGAGGTGAGGTCGAGCGCCGACCTATGAATTTTTATCTAGCGCGAGCGAGCGTGCCGAGCGTAAGCTCACAAAGGTATTTTTGAAAATTTAGGATTTTTTTAATTAAAAATTTTATTTTACAAAAAAACTTTATTTTAGCTCAAAAAAATAAATTTATAGTTTATTAATAGGGACGTGAAAATCTTTCGGAAAATCGGTGCATAATAGTTTATTAATCGTTAGAAAAAATTGACCAAATCGTTAGAAAAGAATTTATAGTGAAATAGCAATAACTTGTGTAATTGATTTAATTAAAAAATCTGGAAAAATTAAAAACTCAAAGGATTTACACAATAATTTGATTTTCATTCATGAATCTTTCTTTATTAAAAAGTTTTTTTATCTGACTTCACAGATATATGGATTTGGGATTCTCCGTCCGTCCGTGCGTCCGTCTGTCTGTCGACAGGTCACGTGACCGGCACTTCTTTATATTAATTAAGGGATTTTTTCTTTATATTAATAAAGGGATTTTGCCGATTCTTTAAATTTATTAAGGGATTTTACCGATTCTCTATATTTATTAAGGAATTTTGCTGATTCTTTATGTTTATTAAGGGATTTTACCGATTCTCTATATTTATTAAGGGATTTTACTGGCTATGCCACTTCCTATGGCTATGCCACTATCTATGGCTATTGAAACACGCTAAGAGTCCTCTAACGCCGAACGTGTAGATATCGGTGGCTAATCGATAACAGGGGTTACGGGCGATCACACAGCGAATACAACACAC
>JAQGAW010004372.1:0-10987 GCA_034698025.1 Phthiracarus crinitus | reverse complement strand
GTTGTTTACTGACAAGTATGTGGTTTTACTAAACTTACAGTCAGTTTAAAAAACAATTATGAAACAATTTTAAAATAAGTGCTGAATACTATGGTCGAGCTAGTGCGGACACACAGACGGACAGACGGACAGACACACATGGTCAAAAGCATAAGCTCGCCTTTTTAAAAAAAAGTGAGCTAAAAAACGGCTTACGATAAATCAAATTAAACCAATAGCTCGTGCTTTTAATAGTCTTTTACTAAAATTAGAAATTAAATGTGATTTTGGTAAGTAATAGTATTATATTTAATATAACTATAAATATATAATAGAATATTATATATATTTTTAATATCCATTTTCTATTTAAAATGCGATCTTATATTTATGGTGGTTAATTAAAGAGATAAAAAATAAGCTGAACCTAAGCTGAAATGTTAGAACTGGTAGTAGGCTGTAGGCTTAGGCTGCAAAATTATTTGTATTAGACTTAAGCCAGCCTAATTTTTACCATAACCTCAGGCTTGACCTTTAGGCTTGAAAAAAGATGGTAATTTTAAACATTTTTTATTATTGGCAAATAATTGAAATATATATGATATAATAAGTGATCGTTTTTAATAAAAAAATATATTTCAAACGGATGTGCAATACTTGAAACAATAATGCTTTTCTCAATTCTCTATACTAACTATTTTAAACAATATATTATTTTATTATGCTTTAGTGATTTTATTACCTAATAGAGCCTAAATCGTTAATCTGTCTTTTTTTCGATTAGGCTGTAGGGTTAGGCTACTGAAAAATGATAAGCTGTAGTCTAAGACTGTAGAGTAAGCTCTAGGGTAAGACAATGAGAGAATGTAGGTTTAAGATGTATACTGAGCCTAGGCCTAAGTTTATCTGCGTCTGCCTAAAACTTTCATCTCTAAGTTATCACTGATCAGTTGTTGGATTTCACCGTAATTAATCACCAATGAATAATGTTAGACCATTACTATAATATTTTATTCTAAAATCAAACTATAGTAGAAATTTAAAATTATGATATTAATTATATTTCAGAAACAAGAACGACACGTTATCAAAGAGTTGACTTTTTAAAAATTTGTATTCTACATAAGTAAATAGAAATTGAAAATGACCACAAGCGTTACCGTAAGCGTTAGTTTAAATCTGTAACAGGTATCTAGGGTACAAAATCGACAAAACTTACGTATCAATCGAAAAATCGGTGAATATATCACCACGGGATCAGTTACAGCACCGTTGTCAAAGTCACAAGTGCTCATCACCACCCACGGAACCATTTGAGTTGGACAAAATCAGTTACGGGTAACTAGGGTACAAAATCGACCTAACTAACGTATCCATCGAAAAATCGGTGAAATTATCACTACCGGATCAGTTTCAGCACAGGTGTCAAGTGATGTAAAGTGCTCATCACGTAGGGTGAAATATTAACTCTGATCAGTTATATCACTTTTCAATAAAGTTTTATATGATTTGACAATACAATAGTAATTTTAAAAATAAACTTCAAACAAATTAGATTAAATAATAATTTTATTAAATGCAATTATAAATAAGTCTATATAAATTAAATAGAAAACCATAGTGGTTTATGGTATGAAAAATATGATTCATACAGATTTACTTTTAATGAAATACCTCGACATAATACCAAATCGATTTGAGTATTTCCATTAGTTTTTACTTGATTACTGATCAAATTGAATCCAAGTTTTGTTAGTTGAGTGATAAACTCATTGTTATAAACATTCATTGCATCAATGTTGAAATCGCCGACTATTATAACTTTTTCCTTTATACATTCATTTATACATTCGTTTATATAAACCAATAAATCGCGCTTTGTCGTATGAACTGAATTGTAAATTAAAATTATGTCGATATCCTTAATACACTCTCCTATGCAATTACAGTATGAAGACTTTCGTTGGTTGAAATTTTTCGTAAAAAGCAATTCGCATTTTATTTTTGAATAGATAGAGCATCAATAAGATTTTCGATCTTTTTTCGATGTAATCTGCGCAACAATATTAAATTTATTAAAAGTAATTTGTTCTTCTCCCAATAGCCACGTTTCTACAAACAGTAATATATGAGCGGACATATAGTTAATATTAGATTGAATGTCTATATAATATTTTACTAATGATTGTACGTTATGATACATTATTTTTATACCATTAGTATTGTAGTCGCATAAGAAGTTAAGTGAAAAGTGTTAATTTAGCGTCTGTTCTTACTCGTGTGACTTCTGTATCAACTTCCATTACAACGTCAGTTTTTCTTGGCTGAAAAAAGTCACCATTGATGTATAGTCCATTAGCTGTTCGAGCACGACTTAAAGCAACATATACATGTGATAGATAAAGTCGTTTATCTTTAGAAGAAATATGAACAACCACTTCGTCATAGCTTTGCCCCTGTGCCTTATTGATAGTTAATGCTTCACATGAAACAACAGGAAATTGTGTTCTTCTAACTCTTACATTCTGTCTAAATTTTGGATTATTCATTGGTATGTCTCGTGTTATTTTTTCGATAGGTGTCCAAGTTTGATCATATCCACTACGTTGTATCGAATATTGGTTCTTTTGTCTAGTTTTAGCTCCAACATTTGTATCACTAAATTGAATCCATAATTTATATGGTTTGCTATCACACGACTCAATTTTTTTTAAGTACGCCACTTGCTCGATTAACCAAGCCATCTTCAGTATTAATGTTTACCGTAATCATATAATTTCCTTCCTCTTTAAGCATTTTATTCGTTGCTAATCCATAAGTTTCTGTTCGCTTTTTTTCTTCAATTATATTCTGTGATTTCTGTTTAACTTGAGCACTTACATCACCTTCTGCTATATCTTCTGCCCGAGATTGAAACGCGACATTTACATTTTTATTAAGGCATGTTATATTATAATGATCAACATCAGCATTTCTTCTAAAAAGGTTTATTCCATTAAGTGGCAGTTTATTTTCGATTCCGTTAACTTCGCGAGACTTAAATAATGCAATATCCTCAAGAGAACAATTTCCATAAGCTAAGTTGTTTAGTGCATTGGCTAAAACTTTGTCATCTTTTTGACGCATGATTTCTGTTAACTCGTAATCATTAAAGTTGTTCCATAAATTATTTTCAAATAATGTACCATATTTATTCTTCGTGTTTACTTTGAAAACAAAAAAATCCTGTACTGGTCTAAGTTGATAGAAATCAGCGAAACAAATCACTGAAACGCCACAAAATGGTTTATTTGTTCCGAAAATATCTTGTAAACGTAGATTTATGAATTAAAATTGAGAAGTTCCTACAATTGAAATTTCATCGATTATTATAAGCTTCAAGTCAATAAAATTACACATTAGTGTGTTACGTCGATCGTGAGATAAATTACAATACTCATGATTTTGATTAAATATATCGAAAGCTAAGTTTGTTGTCACACCTCCAATGTTGAATGCGGCTTTGCCAGTTGGAGCACATAATAATATTTTCAATGTTTCGAGTCGAGTTCCATATAAACTATTAAAATATCTTAATAGAGTTTGATATATTGCACTGATTAGGCAAGATTTTCCAACGCCAGCGCCTCCGATGATTACATTGTATATTGGTTCAGTATTAGTTTTTATACAGAACAGTAAGTTCATTATATACTTTCGCTGTTTTTCGTTTAGTGAGCGCATTAAATCAATATAATCATCGTTTGATTTCAGTTAAGGTGTTAAATACTTTTCCATTTTTATTGTTGATGGTCTGTCACAAATATCTTGACTTAAACTATAATTTGCCGCAGTATCTATAGTGTACACACTATAATGATGTGTTTTCTTAGCTTCATTTTCTTCATTTTCAATGAAGTCGTTTACGTATTCTTTAAATTTGTCCTCAAATTCAGCGACGTCTTGCAGGTAATATGTATATTTTGATGAATTAATTTTAATTATTTCGAGATTCGTTTGAAACTTCATTTTTATGTCAATGTTTATAAAATCATCGTTTTCGTTTTTCCAAGGAACATAAAGTTGATATTGTTCACGATAATAGTTGTATTAATCGGCTTTAATGTTATATCTTTTGTATCTTATTATTTTTGTTTTTTTTGAAATTCCAAATAACCGCAATTATCCTTTAACTGGATAACTTCCCCAATAATTTCTTCTTCAACAATATAATCGTCGTTCTCAATCTTTGATGTTTTACTCTTCTTATTAGGTTCTTTAAGATATCTATTATAGTTTGAGCAAAAATCAGCTAGACATAGGCTTTTCTATGTATAAGGTCTTAAAGTATAATAATCCAAATCCCCTTTTTGGTATATTTCCTTCGATTGTGAATCCAATTCCTTCAGTTCCTTTTCAGATTTAACCATTTTGTTTCTTTCTTTAGGTTCACCTGTATTGATAAAAACATGTGATCGACTACACCGCGATAAATCCATAGATAAAAGATGATATACTGCTTCTTGGGCAGATATTTCAGTCGCTTTTAGATATCTATCACCAATTATTCTTAATCTGTCTCGTATACTTAAATTTCCAGCTTTCACATCGTCAACAGCTTCTCTTAAAAGTTTAGACATGCCTCTATCCGGTTTATTTAAGTAATTGAGAATATACTGTACACAACTGTATGGATCCTGTATAAATTGTATATCGATATTAGCTCTGTGTAGCTTAAGTGTATTTTCGTTGTATCCATTAACACTAATATCTTTAATGTCGCGTTTTAGGAAAACTTTTGCGTTTTTAATCTGTGATTGTATTGTGAGTATATATTCTTCAAAAGATAAATTTAGTTGATTAATAAACATATCGAACGTTATTTCAGTTAAATTTATTTTTCAATTTTAATGATTCTTTTCCAATTCATTTAAAGAATGTTTGATACGATTATATACTTCGTCGTGTTTTTCGTCTTTGTTTTCAACTGGTTCTAATATAACCGTATATGGCATTGGCAATTGTGGAAAATCAAATCTGCACACAATATGATCTCCTTTATACTTAACACAAGACTTTGTGTGCCCATGAGTTTGTAAATGAATAAGTGTTTCGTCAAGATTACTATTCGTTGTTATGTATTTATCGATAAATGTTAATCAGTTAATTATAGATTTTTTATCATCGTAATCGTAAACAGGCGCGTTATTCAACCATAACAAACAGTGAACGTGAGGGCTTCCTCGATGATGAAACTCTACGCGAACATATGTATCAGTATTGGGATTATCGCTAAATGGTCCATTTGAGTGCTGCAAAAAAAGAACCAATTAACGAATCCTTTTATCAAAATAGCGAGAGCATGTCACTGGATCTTTACTTATTAGTTCACATTTATCTTTATAATCCAATTCATTAGTTTCTTCTTCTGATATATCTTTGTTTCGAACTGTTTTGGTTAAAATTACAAGTTGTTCTTTCCAATGTGTCTCGGCTGCAGATAAAGTGACGAATAATGTGGGTATGCCTAATTGTCGTATCATGGCCAGTACTTCTCTTTTCCTTGATTGCCAATACGGTGTTGATGCGCGATAAACTTTCAGGAACCTGTAACCATCATCTACTTTACCTATATCATCTACGAAATCTTTATCGATTAACTGCCCAGCAGTAAATGTATCAGCGTTCTTCCTTTTCCTAAAATGTAATGATAATTGTTGCCTAATCTTTTGCAACTGGAGTTTTTAAGCATGAAAAAAAGTTTTGGCACAATACAACATCTTCTAGTGTCTTAACTATCATTTACATATATTAGAATAAGATTTATTTTTATTTGTTTTTCTTGCTTCACCACAATAAATTGTTGGAAAACTAAGTTCCTCAGCCACTTCATCACGCAATAAAGATATTGGAAAATTGCCTTCACCTGGAGCGAACTCAATCGTTTGCGTAAGGTCTGTATCGCTCCACAAAGTGTCATTAGTTGTTACATTATCTTCTTCTATTATCTCTGTCCACTCATCCAATTCATTTGATTCCATAATTGTTGTAATGTTATCTTCTATTTGATAAGATGGCTTGTCTTCCTCTAAAATAATAAAGTTTTCATTCTTATTTGGATGTTCGGATAACCAATTTTCTGAAATCATAATATTTTCTTGTCTGTAAAGTGGAGTATTTATTTAATACATAACAACATTATAACAGACTGCTGGCCGAATTGTTTCGTACATATAATGCGATTGATAACACATTTTTCGTTTTAGTTTCAATTGTATTGTATGAGTATTATCGAATGTTCGTGGGAAAATTTTTACAGATGTGTCAACTGAAACAGGAATATTTACCACATTACCTTTAATAGCGTTTTGTCGATCACGTTTACTTAATTCCCTTATTTACATAAACGGTATTCGTGGAGAAACTAATCGTATTTCTACTTCAGTCATATCTTATAATACAGATTGAATAATTGGAAAATAAAACCCGTTGACCTTCGAAAGAGTTGGTACATTATAATTTATGACATCCCGATAACAGCTTATGCATAAATTCAATTTCTCAGTCAAATTGCAAATAGATTGAAGAAATTCTGTGCTTATGTTATTTTTCAAAAGATATTTAATGCAAATTGTTCTCATAGATGAATCAAAAATAGTCCAAAACTTGATTTGCAAATAAGTGTTGGTCCTTTCTTTATTGTGTTGTTATAAATGTTAGATAAATCATCCAAAGATATAGCTTCTTTGAGTTCACATCTTGAAAATTTCATTGCAATTCGATTACTTTCTCGATCTGTTTGGCGGCGTTTTAAATCAACTCTGGCCAATTTGTAAGCTTCGGTGTCACGTTTCTGTTCAATATGTCGATGTTCTTCGTTAATTCTCGCCAGTTTGTGCGCTTCGGTGTTACGTTTCTGTTCAATATGTCGATGTTCGTAATTAAGTCTCGCCAGTTTGTGCGCTTCGGTGTCACGTTTCTGTTTAATATGTCGATGTTCTTCATTAAGTCTCGCCAGTTTGTGCCCTTAGGTGTCACGTTTCTGTTCAATATGTCGATGTTCTTCGTTTAGTCTCGCCATTTTGTGCGCTTCTGTATCCCTATGTTGATCTTTTTGGCGCAACAGATCACTTTTTCTTCGATAATTAATCGCTTATCGTTTTCGTTCATTTTCTTGACTTTTAAATTCTAAATTATTTCGTAATCGTTTAAGTCTTTCCTTCTCCTTCAGCTTTCTAGCTTCATACTTGTTTAATTTAGTTTTATCCATGGTTTATTCAAAGATTAAATTAAGACAAATTGAATTTAAATTAGTATTAAAAATTGACAACAAAAACAGAAATTTTTAAATTTTATTGTATACATAAAAATAATTATATTGTATATAAAGACACCTACACTTACATCATATTTAATAAATCAAAGTATTTCAAACAATGAGACAACAATTTAATTGTATTGTATATATTTCAAAAATTATTTTTGTAAAATTTAAAATTTAAGGCATATTCAAAAAATATTTTTTACAACGAAGTTGTCGATTAATGATTGTCCACACCGCCACTAACGGAACCGTTAGCGTTAGACAAAATCTGTTACGGTTAAATAGGGTACACAATCGACGAAACTAACGAATCAGTCGTAAAAACTGTGAAACTAACACCACCGGATCAGTTAAAGCACCAGTGTCAATGTGCAAAGTGCATAACACCACCCACGGAACCGTTAGCGTTAGACAAAATCTGTTACAGGTAACTAGAATACAAAATCGTCCAAACTAACGAATCCGTCACAAAAACGATGGAATCATAACCACCGGAACAGTTACAGCACCGGTATCAATGGTGTAAAGTGTTACTTATTATTTCATTTCACTTTTAAACATTGTTATTAAACGCGAGACGTTTAATCTAACAATAATTTTTTTTATGTTAAAATTTTTTCCAACATTAGTTTATTTTGAATAAGACTCCTATGCTCAAAAAATCTTCCTATACTCAAAAAAGATTCCTATACTCAAAAAGACTCCTATCGTTTAAAAAGACTCATATCATCATAAATCCCTTTATTAATATAAAGAAAAGTAAAAATCCCTTTATTAATATAAAAACTGCGTACGTACAGACATACAGACGGACAGACACACATGGTCAAAACCATAAGCTCGCCTTTTTTAAAAAAAAGTGAGCTAATAAAAAATTTTTGAGACTAAAATATGATATATTCTTATCTATTATTTTCATTAAAGTTTAAGTATTCTTTATGACGACCCTTTTTTATTTATCAAGTACGACAATCAGTGATTGAGGCATTAATATAGAATTAGTGGAGAGACATATAAAAATAGTTCCGTAATGTAAACTTGTTGGCGGTTTGACTTAAATTCAAACCAAACCGCTCTGTTTTGTGAAGTGATAATTTAGAACGCCATATATATTAAAATTAATCTTAAAAAAGTTTAAACACATTTATATCAATATAACCGCATTCACATCAGTCTAATTAATTATTTTTAATATAAAATATTGTTTATTAATCAAAATTTCATTAAAATATAAAAATTAATAATTATATGAAATAATGCGTCAATAGTTGCTTACTAACATTAAAAATCTTAAAGTTGCTACTTCTGAGTTGATTACATATTTTTATTTTAAATGTAATAAATTTTATGCTTTTTAATCTTTATAATAATTTTTAGATCATTTTCAAAAAATTTACTATTGAAATGTCGTATAAAAGTTGATTGGCGGTTTGGCAGTTTATGCCGCGGTTTCCATATCTATTAAAAATTAAACCGAAGCCACTGACTATAATTAAGTGGCGGTTTAAACCGCGGTTAAACCGAACCGTCGCCAACCTTACCGTAATACAACAAACACTGTAACAAACAATTAATTGTTGTCACTTTTTTCTATGTCTCGCCAATAAGTCTATATTAACACTTCAGTGGTATTTCCAAAAAATTTTCAATTAATGTTTTTTTTGGATAATTGGTATTTCCAAAAAATTTTCAATGTTTTTTGGATAATAATATTTTGCTGCCTTCCACTGTGCTTTGCGCATCACATTTTATGCGTAACACCACTACGCTTAAACTCTTCTTGCCATACAACAAAAGCTAACTGAAAGGGGAAAATCGCATTGAAAAGCATTGACATCCATTTAAGGTAATGTGGGGTATTAGATTGCCCCATACTTTCTTTAAGGTCATAATAATTTTTGTTTTTATTGATTAAGGAGTAAAAAAACACTGATATACTAAGTAATAGTTAATCGAATCATATCCAAAATCCCAATAAAATAACTTTTTTATCATAAATTAGCGTGCAAATGGGCATTGTGGAAGTTTTTATCCCACTTTACTGCTGAAGTGTTAAGCCTCGATCACTGATGACTATAGATGGACAGGTCCGGGTCCTTGAGGGTCCTAATGAAAACGCGGGACCTGAACCTGAATTATTTTAAAGGACCCGGACCAGTTCCGAGTCCTCACGGCGGGAACTCGAACCTGGACTCAGGACCTAAGTTACAACAAAATTTTTAAAAAAAAACATTTAAAGTTTAATTATAACCTTTATTATTATTGTTTATTTATTTATAACATTATATCTAGCTTCTTCCTATTTATATAATTAAAGTTCAACGAAGCTAAGTTACCTAAAAACATGAATTTTATGATACTTATTTGAGTTCAAATACGTAATATTTTTATTAATTTAGGTCCCAGGTCCAAACTCTTAAGGACTCGGACTTGAACCTTTTAAGACCAGGACTCAATTTTTATGAACCTGAACCCAGACTTTTTGAGTTTTTAAGGGCCTTAACTCGAACCTCAACCCGTAAAGACCCGGCGCACCTTTAGTCCTAAAAGTCCTAATGCGCGCTTTTGTTCATCTATACTGATGACAATATTCTGTTTTTGTTATATAATCAGTTATTTATGGATTGTTTCTGCTTTAACCTACTCTAACTCTAATAACAAAACCTGATCTATCAAATAATATAGAATTATATTTTTATAACGATAAACTTTTTGTCGCAAACAAGAAATCGAATTCTATTAAAATTGTGAATAATTTAAATAAGAAACCGTTTAATGCAGTGGTAATTTTAATATTTAAAAGCATTTTATCAATTAAAGTTGTTGGCATCTCTTGCCAAATCGATTCGTTAAGCTATATTTATTCAGCAAATTGTTTACATTCATGCTCAATGGATTTCAATTCATAAGTAAGATATTTAATGCATTAATGCTTTTATAAAGTATGCAAATGAATTTTTAAATTATTCGAAGTGATTTGCATTATTTCGATTAGGTTTAAAAAATTCCTTACGACATTTCTAAAGTTTTTTTTAAACAAAACAAGTCGTTTAAAAATTTTAATTTATTTAAAGCTTTACCTCAAGGTTTCATTTAAAGTTATAGAGTTGTTGGAGATAAGGTGAAAATATTATTTATGCTGATTTCTAAAAATAACTCTATAATATCATATGTGATCTTAATATGAAAATCTTAAGTCGCTCTATAATAAGTTGGTGACAGTCTTAACATCGAAGCCATTTACTGTTTATTATATTAGAATATAAACTATTAATGCCAGTTGTAATCATATTTTGTAATTGAATTACTTTCGGAGTGAAGATTAAAATTTGACTAATGTTTTGTGTAAAGTTTTGTTAAGATTCTATTTTTTAATTCATTGAAAATGCCAGAATTAATTCATTTAATTAGTTTGATTGCTATTGTGTTAATAATTATTTATATACTCAACAAGATTTATGAATTCTATTCAAATGTGAAACACTATCCAACTGGTGTTTTCCCATTACCCGTATTTGGAAGTTTATTGCGTGAGTTTTTGTATGATTTATTTGCTTTATTTAATAATATTCAATTATTAATGAATAGCGTTATTAATTAACTTGAATCGACATCCGGTGTACTATTTTGGGAAATTAGCTAAAAAATATAATGGTTTTTATACATTTTGGTTGGGATCACATCCGATGATTATAGTGACTGATT
>JAQGAW010004371.1:0-10988 GCA_034698025.1 Phthiracarus crinitus | reverse complement strand
AATAAAAATATTTTATATTTTTTAAAGTACAAAATATTTATTTATATTGATTTATAAAGTCTGCAAAACAGCTTATATTTAAAAGCATAATTCTCAAAAAAATTCGCAGATTATTCGCACAAACCGCTATAAAAAATTATTTACGTAAAATTCCATGCTTTATTGATTATTTACAAACAGCTGATTTCTTTTAATAACAAGTTTACATTAGAGATAGAAATTGCAACTCAAACTCCATTTGAATGGGTTTGGAGTTGAGAAAATAGACTTAAAATTAGTGGAGTTGGAGTACAATTTTCAAATTTTATTGGGAATGGAGTGGAGTTGGAGTTAGTTTTAAATATTATTGGTTGGAGTCATCAATATTTTTATTGGAGTTGGTATGGAGTTGGATGTAGAAGTTAGTTGTGGCATAGAAATTTTTATTTTCCCCTTAAATTTTATCAATAAAATATTGCACTTCATTGTTCGATTGTTTATAATAATAATGTTTTACACTTTTACAAATACATAAGCAAAAAATTTGTAAGGGAGCTGGGATGGAGTTGGAATGAGACTCTTGTGGAGCTATTTGGAGTTGGAATACAAAATTAAATTTTGAATGGAGTTGGAGTCAGTTTTCTAATTTTTGTTGGAGATGAATTGATGTAGGTGGGAATTCTTAATGGAGTTGGTTGGAGCATAAAATTTTACAATTTCTATCTATAGTTTATATACATTTCGTATAAAAATAATCAAATCTGTTTATGTGCATATAGCGCCACTAAGTGGCAAGTATATACTATTAAAATTATGTTTTAATATAAAATACTAGATAGTTTTAAAGTTAACTTTATTTTGATATAAATACGTTAAAATAATCTGATTACATAATAAGTATTATTAAACTTTATATAAATATATGTTTTGTTTTTAAAAAATAATTTATTAGAATTATATATAAAAAATAAGCTTGTATCTAATTTAAACATTATGGCATATCTGGTTAAACCAATTGATTTTCGATATTAGACTCTTCAATGTTAAGTGCTTTAGCTAATTTTGAAAGTCGATGAGGTTGTGTTAAAACTGTAATATCTGTAATGTATGAATCAATATATAATAAATTTTCAATTTGTTTAATTATCGTTATTTTAATATTGAACAACGATTCAAATATTTCAAATAATATTGCTTTATTTTTAAGTTGATTTATATTCGACAGTTGGTAAACTAATCCAATTTTAATTCCATAAATCATTCTGTATAATGTTATTATTTCTTTCTTCAAGCAATTTGGAAATTGTATTTTTGAATTTAATTCACTTTAGCCTCCTACTATGTAAACTAATACATCTCTAATAGACTTTTGAAAATTAAGGTTGTAGTTTTGAGTATATATGGCACAATTTTTTGAATGATAATAAGATAATTCAAGTTTAATTTTTTTGTTGCAAAAAACGCACACTGGATGTTCATCGAACATTATTCAAAGCCAAGTTTAGACAAATGTGTAGGTGTAAATGATATTTTATAATCAATGCAAGGAAATACAAATTCCAAATCTTTAAACGCCAAACACGGAAGAATATTTAACTCTCTGGTATTAAAATTGTGTATTTCAGTTAAAGTCAACCGAGTCAAATCATCTAATGGTCCATTAGCCAAATGAACAACTCCAATATGGTTTGCGTAAATGAAAAGATAAAGAGCATAAGCGAATGTTCGATTTGTTAGATTATCTGGATTGACTTTCATATGTTGAAACTCTTTGGTTAATCCAAGAACGTAGCAAAAGATGTAGTAATAACCAATTTCTTTTTTGTGGCTTACTCTATCAAGATTATTGAGTGAACATACATTGATATGATTTAGTTCCTCGCTTTTACTAATAGTGGAGTGACAGATTTTACATTCTGCGACGTTCAATAATCCCATAGGAGTACAGTTGTTCATACAATCCATAATAAAACCAAATGTAAATAAACTGAGAAATGTAAGCTCTTTTATAATGTTTGCGTTGAACTATTTTTTCCTAGAGAGGTGCAAATAGTTGTTTATTCGATGTTGATTGGATAATCGAAATTTGAAGGGGTTGTTTTTAAAATGGGATGGGTTTCCTACCGTAAATAAACCCAAACATTTTAGAAGCAAACACATTCAACATTTGGATCGATCAGCAAAACTTTAGATATTGCAACAAAAACAGTGCAAAATAGAACGGATGAAATAATCGACAGTTTACTTAAAGAATATTCTGAAGGGGTTAAGGAAGAGGAAATGGTTCAATCTTGCGTAACAAAGTGGGAAGACCTCATAAAGGATTGTATCTGAAGTAATAAGAAAGTTGATATTTTTGGTAGTATAAGTAGGAATGGGGGGTCTATTTGTATAGTCAAAATGTTCAACACTTTATAACAATAGTCAGAATAATCATAGGGTTTTGATAAGTTATATATGTGTTTCTTTGGTGATACTGAAGCGTTTGAATTGGAAAATATAAGTATTGTCCTAAAGGGTCTAATTTAGGAAGGGCATAGGAGCGTTGGTAAACAATGTCCAATTATTATGAAAACAATACATGACTTTTGCGCTATGAGGGTTCGCTACTGGATATAGAAGGGTCCTGCGGCCAAAGTTTCAAAACCGATAAAGGAGTTCAGTATTAAAGTTGATAGGTACAATAACAGCAAGAAAGCGGCTTTTGAACGTTACGAATGTCTAATAAAGGATTATGTTCAAAGAGGTTTAGTTGGACACGATTTATCTTTTAAATGGTAAGGTATTTTCTAGTATATTAAATGACAATTCCATTTTTTATTATAAATTTTATAGTGATCTCAAACGCTGGATGACTCAAAATGATTACAATTTGAGTTTTGTGACAAATTGTATATAGAATATAACAAATTCTTATCAAAGGGGAATTTCTATTTGGTAGAGGAAATGTTAGGCGACATCTTCCCTAAGCCAGAGAAGAAGAATAATCAAAAGAAGAAGAAGAGGAAGAACACTAATGCGAGGCCGAACAGTCAACTTGTCTTTACAATATTAACGGAATTGGCAAAAGGACATAAATTCATGAGTTTTTGGACATTTTCCGGACAGGAAAAATTCAATGAAAACGAAAAAGAGTCATAGCATTATGTATATTGTGGACAGAGCTTGGTATATAGAGTTAAATAATATTGTTACAAGAAGTATGTTTTAAGGTTAATTCTGTTATATTGATACTAATATTATATAAATAATCCTTTAGTGTTTATCATCGATCCTGTACGCGTTCAAGGCTCAATCGATTATATTCCCAGCCCTATGCGAAAACTCATCCCGGAAATTGGTGGCGTAAAGAGAACATACATTTCATTTGGTTTACAAGGTTCTAATAGCTTCGATTGCTTACATCGCAATTATCAAAGGGGTGCAAATTTTCTGGATGGCTATAATTATAACGTCCTCATCTGGGAATATGTTAATAATATTAACAAAAACTTTAAGCTATGATTGACACTCATTTAAGGATTCTTATAAATTTCTTTAATAATAATCATTTTTGTTATATATTTCACTCATTAATTTATTCTATTTCTTCCTATTTTTAATAATATAATAACCATATTTACTTCTTTAATTTTATTTGTGTTTATTCATTTAATATTGATTATAATTTTGTATTACTATATATATGTATATATTTTTATAAGTAACAATTTTTAAAAAGTATTCATTTTTGTTTTAATTTCATTTATACTAAATATTTCATTATTACTTTCGGCTTTGCTTTCCTCTTATATATTTGGTAGTTTCTTTTAACATTTTTATACACAATTATTTGTTTCTTTATTGATATGTTTACAAAGTCGCTATTCTGTTTATTTGATTCAAACTCATAATTATAATTTTTTATTAATTCATAAAATACAGTTTCAGTTTTAATTAGTAACAGTAACGATTTACTGTTAATCTCTATATTAAATATATTGTTTTGGCCTTTGAATCTATTCTTATTTTTCATAATAGTAATTTTATTATTCTTCTCATTAATTTTAATAAAATAAATAGCGTTTTAACAATAATTTGAGACAATTTGTATAACTTTTATCAGAATAATCATTATAGTAGTAATTACTGTAGCAAAGAGAATATAATAGAAATAAACTCTCGCGAATAGTTTATCTATTGCTATTACGTTCTCAAATAACCAACAAATAACAATTAGGGCTTCAAACGCTTTCAAGTACATCGGAGCCACATCTTTGTGAATCAGAACTTCTATATGGTGACGCATACTCACTTCTTTTTTACCAATTAAATCATCAATACTGACCCATAACCTGAGTTCTATCTTATTTATTTCTAATGGGAGACTTATCGGGTCCCCGCCAATTTCAGTAGAATTGCAATACTTTAACTTAATATCTCTGTTGATCAGACAGAGTTCAGAATTCAGTTTATTATTCTTAAATTTATTTACATGCATTTTTAACTGATTTTTAATATTTAATATATTCTTGTAGAATTTAGGCCATATTCTAAACTGATTATATTTCGACTTATTAATTTCGTGATTACGTAATTGTTTTGAAGATTGTTGACTACTATTCTTTCTAATAAAATTTATTAAACGTACTATTATTTAGTTTTAATTTCTTAGTATTATCTTCATTTGTAAATTCTAAACTTCGTTTCTTAATTTTATTTTCAATTTTTGGCAAAATATTAAATTGATTTTCAAATATCAACCACTTATTTGTGGAATAATTTGGGGAATTTTTACTTATTCGATTTAAATCATTTTTCTTTACAATTTTTTTATTATTTGTAATCTTCTGTTTCTTACGTCTATTCTATAAATGAGACAAATTAATTGAAAACTTTCTTTTATTACTCACGAGTCGCTCACTTCGTGGTTTTATTAATTTAACAGCATTATTTTTATTCTTAGTTACTTTTAATTATTTTTATAAATTTTCGTAAAATGTGACACTCAAAATATTAATTTTGACAATACACTTATGTGGTAAGTTACAAGACAATTAATAGTAATACGGGTTAACATACGGAATTTTACTTTGATTAGGGACAAAACACAAACCTTTCACAATGACTTATAATACACATACGAATATTTTTATAAGTTATAAGTTATAAGAGAATATTGTTTAAGATACTGTTATGTTATTTGGCATTAGCATTATTTTGCTGGTTAGCCATTTTAATCGTTAGTAATATATGAGATTTAGTTTTGCAATTGAAATCGCGGTAATGAAATGTGGATAAGTAACCGATTAAATATTGGAAATCTGTTACTACACTTTGGTTCATGCAGTATTTTGTCTCAACTGACAATATATCGCCGTTCTCCTTTAACGGTTGTGATTATATAATAGTTTGGTCCTACAGATCTATCTATTAATTGGCTGTTTGCCAAGTCAAATGGAGAGAAATCATTAACAAAGAAATCAACCGTTTATTTTTCTATTACTGATGTATTTCCAAACGTTTTCATAGAGTAATCACAAGTGCGATTTATAAATTTTACCGAATCTTCTACAAGTTTTATAAGTGTAATAATTTCATCTATTATTGGTGTAAATAATCGAAAAGAAATATAGTCTGTTGAACTCGTTATCTTATACTTATTTTCATAAATATCTTTATCAATTTTGACTCTAAAGCTCTCGTCTTCCTTAGTGAGCAATTTAAAAGTAAGAGTTTTGAAGAGCTCAAAACTGTCTATTACGACAGTCATTTATTTAAATTTACTTATTTTATTCGCGCTTATTTTACTTAATTACTATATTCGACTAACATGAAACATTTAACCTTTAAGACGTTTTCTCTTGACGCTTTCTCCTTTTACAGTGGTGCCAAACGATGATAGTGTGGTGAATGTGGCTTCGTTTATGGCTTCGTATTGAATCTCGTTTTGTTGTAATTGTGACCACTGTTGTTAAGTGTTGTTAAAACTTCGGCGCTTTGCAGTAATGCTGTGATAAAATTATCAGTTGTCCAACGGATGTCGATGTTTTTCGAAAGTCCGAAATTCGTCAAAAAGTCGACAGTTAGATGAACAGTTACTGTAGTTGTGTTTTGCTGGTTAACAACCGCTTGAAACTTCTTAAAGTGCCAGTTGATTGTTGGCGACTTCAAGTTGTTATCTTCAAAGGCTTTTAACAGGATATTTGTAGGAAACTTGTGTTGTCCAACGTATGCAGCAATTGAATGACTTTGATCTTCGTTTGAAGCCAGTGTTGAGATGATTACCAAATGACTTCAGACAGCTTGTGGTGAGTCTCAGACTCTTATGATCAGTCACTGTTTTGCGGGCTGCCAATATAAGACTGAGGGCCTTATGAGGTTTCGAGATTCCAAAAATTTAGATTTCGGTCGACAGACGACCAAATACCGTTAACGGGTCGTCAATAAGTGTCACAGCGATACCACACTTTAAATGACTTTAGACTTATTCAGTTTTTAATAAAGTTTTATTAAAGATAACAAATGTAGTTGGATTGGGAAATGGGATATAATTTAGATATAAGTGCTCAGAAGAGCATAGTTTCTAAAAGTAAAAGGAGTTTTTGCGGAGAACCAGCCACTAGCTCTCACTGAGTGTTACAACCTCAGTGCAAGCGTTTAAGTATACGTTAGATGCGGCTTCAGTTTTAGTGCAAACTCATCCTCAACTGTTTAATTGGTTTGCATTGCACACCCAATGCAGTAAGTTTTTAAAGAGTAATATAGTTATCGATACGTGATGCCACTGCGACAGTACTTGGATTCGATAATAATACAGAGTAACAGAATATGCGCTCTCCGGTGATTACTCATAGCTGATGACTAACACAAAATGACTCATTGTTAGCACTGATTAAGTTTATTAGCCTTAGTTTTATATAGGGTCAGAAAAACGCGTTACAATATTGTTTGCAAACATTAATTCCCAGACTTCATGTAATTCTAAAATCTGCTGCAAAAAAATTATAAAACCAAAATTTTTTATGTAAAAATTAAATATTCAAAAAAATCATAAAAGAATTAAAGAGTACGTCCAATCAAATCATACAATGATAAATATGTTAAAATTTGTGCACCAAATTGCGTTTAACAATAAATAGCTATTAAAGTAAATAATAGTACATCGTTAATCAATAAAATGTGATGTTTTCGTTATATTCATAAAATAGATATAAACATCACTGATATAGAAGATAGTGATCACGAACCGATTGTTATGGAATGCCATAAATTGCCATATTTTTCCATAATCAAACTAAAATACCATAAGTTGCCATAATTTCAAAAATAATTAAAATACGCCATGATATTCGATAATTTGTTGCAAACCAATCGAAAAATTACTTGTTTTGTAACAAATTCTTATGACTTGTTTGTTTAGTGAGTTAATGTCACCAGTTTTATATAACAAATCGATGATATTTTCTAATTGTAACATATAATCCCACGTAACGTCACAATCATTTGTTTTCAATAAAAAATAAAAATTTGTTTATGTTTTTCAACAATAGATATGCTTTCGAATTCTTTTCATCTTTTGTATAGTTTTTGAAGTTATATTTAATTTCAGTAAAAATGCCGAAATTTAATTAAATAAATGCTATAATCGTTGCAATAATTCAACAATAATCATACCATAACGCTAAGCCATAATTTACACATTAACACACCATAAAAATCCGGTTTCTGGTAGTGATATAGGAGTTTTTCATTAAAATAAGTTAAACCTAATTATTTATTTCGTCGATGAAATACATTTAAAGTATATTTTTCTATTATACTTATTAATGTGGTTCAAATCGAGTTTTTATCAATAGTTTCAAAACTTCTGTAATATAAACCAATTCTTCTAATACTTATAGCTGCCGTACTCTAAGAGAGTAAAATGAAACAGAGGTCAATCTTGTTGTCTACAATTAAGGAGGAGAAACATTGACAACAGTTGTGACCTATTTATTTATTATAGGCTTATTAAAAATTGTTTATCTGATATACTTGTTGATGATTAGTGAAATTAAGTAGACTATAGGAAAATATACATTATAATAATGGGTTAAAAGGCTTTAAATATGTTAATAATAAAAATAAATAGCAACTGGTCATTGTTTCTCCTCCTTAATTGTACACAACAAGATTGACCTCTGTTTCATTTTACTCTCTTAGAGTACTGCAGCTATAAACAATTATCGATAAATGTAATGATATCATCGGTTGTTATCGAACTGAAATGAAATCTCATACCAATATTTAAATCATACAAATATTCTAATTGTGATAAATGTTGCATCAATTTTGACTCCAATTTGATAGCCATTAGTGATAAAAATTATATCGATAGACTTTAATTGTGGTAAATATAAGTGAATGTCTTTGAAATCAATTTCATGATATCATCGAATTTCAAATGTTTTAAATTCACAAAATTTTTCAATAAAGAAATATTTTCGCAAATATTTAATCGATTTATAAAACAACTTTTCAAGCGATTGAAATCCATGGCTGAATACCTCATAAAATAATGCATTCAATCGATTAATACTTAATCCCTTTAATCGCTTACATTTCAATCCAATCTGTTTTAACACTTCATTACAGTTTTGGTCATCTCTTTCATTAAAATAGCAATAAAGATATTCTAATTTATCGAAATCAGTCAAATGTTTAAATAATTCAATTTCCACAATGAAATCGATATATACGTGTAATGACTTTAATCTATGCTTAAAATAATTAGCAAATGATATAAAATTGTGATCATTAATAAAATAATCCCCCAATGATTGTTTATTATCGATTAAATATTGTTTATATTTAATCGAACACTTTCTTCAAAAATATCATTAAAGGCACATCTGATTGTATGAATTGAAACAAGTTTTGGAGCAAATGATCGCATTGTTGTGATCAGTGGTAAATATTTAATTGAATAGGCATTTTTGAGTGAAAGTGATTCGAGATTTTTGAGACTATTCTCACAGAATTGTTGCCAACATTTCCGTGATATATTGTTTGCATCACTTAAGTTAATCACTAAATGCTTTATATGTTTACACGAATTGCTTATTATATTAATTGTTTCTTCTGTTATTACTATACGTTTGCCATCAATAGTGATATCATTAATATTAATACATTTATTTATCACATCTTTTAATATTTTATTATTTATGTCTTTTACTGGTGAATTTTCGCTTAATTGTAATTAACTCATTGATAACAATTTTAGAGTTAATTAAATTTAAAAATATTTTTTTCTTTAAAATACGAGTTGGAATACTCATCTAATATTAGCAATAATTTTTTCTATATAGAATATCCCACAGCAAACAAGCCTGCAATTCTAGATCACTACCAAAAAAATTTGCTCTAAAAATACTTAAATAAATAAACTGAGATAAATTAGTTTTATTAGATAAGCCTTAAGCCGTTTTTTAAACAAAATATATAATGTGTACATTCATCAATTCAACCAATTTTTAATTATATATGTATATAAATAATCTTTAAACATTAAAATTCGTTAATAATACCCAAAAAATAATAATTGACAATAAATTTGTGAATTTTTTAAAGCATGTTTACTCTAAGAACGACACAATTTTTGCACATTATGGCAATGTTTATATTATAATAAGAAATATAAGAAGAAGTATATTGTCTAAAGTTTAAAAGTTTTATCTCTAATTGATGATATAAATAAGATAAATAAAATTTGAAAAAAAATTTTCTTTTGATTGTTGTCATTTAATTTTCTTACTTTTTTCTAATGAATATTCAATAAATAATACGCATAATTAGAAAATTAGATTAATTAAAGTATATTTCGAGAGTTAATAATTTTTACGTGTTTGTCATATGAAAATAAGTGAACAAAAAACAAAACAATAATTTCATAACTTATGTTAAATATTTATTTTATACAAAAAGTTGGAAACCACTATAATTGACACTTTTTACGCATAAAAACCTTTAGAATTACAAAATTAACAATAAATAATAGTTTCTATGAGAAGGTTTTTAAACTTAAATTTTTCACTGTAAATACTATACACGTGTGAGAAGTGATTGCGATTGTAACAATTTATTTTAGGTAAACAAAACATAGGTAAATATTTATTATTTTAAAGCCTGATTTATAATTTATTATTTGCATAATCAATATTAGTAGTTTAATTATTTATAATATTATAGGTCTTAACTCTCTGAATTTTTTTATAATACTTAATCGGGTTTTCCGGTTAACCGTCGGTTCGGGTCAGTTCGGTAAGGTTCGCTATGCGTCAAATCTCGGGTCGGGTCTGTTAAAATATTTGTAATGTCGGTTTGTCTCGGGTTCCAATTTTTCTACCCGTGAATAGCTTAATCAAAAATTTAGTTAAAGATAATTTGAAATTTAATTATAAATGAAAAACAAATAATAATAAAATGACTATTTATGCCAAAAACTATATTTTAAATTTTTAATGAAAGAAATAAATCAAATTACATTCGTATAGTAAAATTATTACAAATCAAACATGAAGTAAATTTAAATATAATATACAGTATAGTCTAAATTAATGAATGTTAATAAAGTTAACAATAAAAATTCAAACCAATACAGGTCTTAAAATACTTGATGCCAAACACATCGCTATAAAATACAAGTATGGCTTTGAATCTAAATTTAAAACTTATTTAAAAATTTTAAACAATAATAATAAAAGCTATAATACGTACCAATGTTTTTGTAACGATGCGTCAATTTTCATATTTAAATGATTAAAAGCTAATTTCGTAAAAAATAAAAAATTGTCAATATAAATGCATAATTAAAAAACACATCATAAATGAATTAAAAAGTACATCGAAAAGTTGTCACTTTTCTATTCTAGTTTCAAATAAAAACAATGATAAATGTGTTAAAATGAGGCGTCAATTACAATGTTTAAAATAATAAGTGGTTAAATGCTTATACAAAACAAAAATATTAAACATATAAACTCGTA
>JAQGAW010004370.1:0-10991 GCA_034698025.1 Phthiracarus crinitus | reverse complement strand
ATACCTATTGTTGCGCTGGCATTCGTGTACACAATGATATCAATTCACGTAATGAGACATTCAATGCCTGGAAATCCGGATGTAAATAGAGATGAGGCTCGCGTTAATAAAAACTTTAAGGTATTGATTATGTGATCATACTATTGATTTTATTATTATATTCTGTGCAATATTTTTAGAACACTCATTGATTATTTTAGATTCTAATATATACTGTTTGAATACTTGTTTATAGACAATAGGATATTTAGTCTAAAAATTATTAAATATTTTTGTCCTGTATATCATTGTTTTTATTGTTGGTTAACTATATTTTATTTTTAAGCAAACAGTACTTTTACTATATACTATTTTACTAAAAAAATTTTAGTTTAAAATATATTATTGAATATAGTACTTCAGTGAATGTATTGATAATTTAGATTCAGTTGTGTTTTAGCTTTCGTGTACATTAAAGTTTATTGTTAGCGAACACACAGAATCGAGAATAGACGGCTATCACAAGTATTATAAAAGCGAGTATTAGTGCGCGTTCCGCCAAATATTATGAGAAATAGTTTAAACAATGTTATTTCTCTCAAAAATTATTATTTTAAGGCAATTTTTATCATGTTTTTATTAATTTTGACCTTTTAAAAGCCATTTTACTTCAATTTAAGCCTTATGTTAGGCCTTAATTCAGTAAACCCTTAATAAATATAAAGAGTGAAATCCTTCAATAAATATAGACTGCGCACAGATAGATGGACGAACATGTGAATTCCAATAGCTCTTTGGACAAAGTGAGCTAAAAATAATGTTTAAGATTATTTTGATAAATATCCTCCACTTTTTCAAAGAAATATGATACTGCAAAGCTTTTACATCTATTTTTAACGGTTAAATAGAAATTTTACACAACTAGGCTTAAAATTTTATTTGATATGTTTGCACATTAAGTATATTTCCGAACATTTTATCTTATATTTTGTTTTGCCTAACTGTAAATATAAATTTTATTATTTAGTAAGTTATAGATAGAAATTCTTTGATTTCTCATTAGTAATATTAAATATACGAGTGTTCACATCAAGACAATTATTATTAACAAATTTTTTTCTCCCAAAAGTAAAATTGTATTTTATATTTCCTTTAATTTATAGTTTTACATTAATTAAATATCTCTGTTTTATTTAATATAACTTCCTATTAATCACACGTTTAGTTGATAAAAATGTTGTTCACAGTTGTATTATTGTTCACAATTTGTTGGCTTCCGATACACGTGTTCCAGCTATTGGTTTGGTTCTATCCAACAATACTCAATTTAAAATATAAAGTCGAATATAATACTTACGTTGGATTATATTTTTTGTGTCTTTGGCTTTCAATGGTTCACAGTTTCATCAATCCATTGGTTTATTCTTTTATGAACGAAAACTTTCGTGTAAGTCTAGACTTTAGAATTTTTCAAAATAATAATTACATTGTATGCTTAAAATACATTAGTGTGTGATCTTAATTTAGACAATTTCTAGTTCAATCTCATTAAAATCCATTATAAAGATTATTTTATTGTAGTCAACAAAATATATTCCCATAAATATGTATGAAAGTCTATTTGCACAAATAGCTACTTTTTTATCTTATTGTATAAGCAGACATATGGATTTGACTTTGCATGTCTATATGTCAGTCATTGTAAATATTTATTGACGGATATTAACAATTCAAAGAAAAATTTAAAAAAATGAAAAATTTTTAAACTTTTGACTATTAACCCACAATATTTATTCAAAGATATGTCTAAAATAAAAAGAAAGTGAACGACCAACTATTAAATAAAATTGAAATTGCAATGTCGGATATTTTCTCTATATTGTATTTGTGTCGTTATTTCTTGTCATAAATAGAGCATTTTTTAAAATGAAACATTTATCACTTTAATCGGTCCTCACATATTTACTTTTTATATATTCGATCGTCCATTATTTGTTAACAAACAAGCCGTTTCAAAAGGAGAAATAGTTTCCCCCCACTTTTTCCCACAATATATTGCTACTGTGAGACTGCGTAAGAGTCAAACGCATTCTCATTCGTAATTTATTGTGGAAAAAAGTGGGGGAAAAACTGTTTCTCCTTTTGAAACTGCTTGTTTGTTTGTTAATAACTTCAACTTAAGAAATAATCAAAAACCAATTTTTTATATTAATTAAGTGTGTTTATCACTTTGTTATCACTTAAAACATTTAGTATTTGAAGGATTAATATTTACTGCATTAACCATAGTTAAACAAGCGGGTGCTTGACCAAGGTTGACTCCCCCAATAAATTTGGAAAATTTTTTGGTTAAATGTCAAAAAATTGTTCATCAAAACCGATGAGATTTGGAGAGCCCTTTAAATTTTGGCCAAAATTTCAAAAAATTATCGTTTAAATCCAAGGGGCGTGGTTTTGTCGATAAAAAAATTTGAAAAATATTTTTTGAAAATAAATTTTGGTCCGATGAATAAATAAATTGTCGTTCAAATCCGTAGAGTTTACCCCCATTAAAAATTGAGATTTTCTGAGTCTGACACCACCTAAAGCATCCGACCAAAGTGTAACGATGGCATTAACTAATGGTAGTGTTAATTATGTTTGCTTATAGATATGACATAAGACAAAGTATCTTATTTTGAATTAATTTGACAATAATAATAGTATACTTCATTTATATTCAAATATTATAATTTCTTTCTCTAATTCTCTGCAAATAATTTGTTTCTATAAAACAGAATAATCTTCATTCACTATTCAATGTGTGCTGTAGACGTCTTAAACGATCCGATTATTTAGACGATCACATGGAATTCATATGTACACCAAACCATACACTGTCCACGATTAACCACTCAATGCGTTTAAAAAGCCAATGGAAGAGTAATAGCAATAAGTTTAATAGTGAACAGTTGATATAATGATCGTATGGTTTTATTCAGAGAAAACATTTGTATAAAGAAAGGAAGAAAAGAATAGATTTTGCTTTCGTTTTCTTATCTGAGCATAACATTAATAAATAATTTTGTATAACATTACATTTGTATTGCCATTCATGTATAACACATAATAAATATTAATGTTTTTAAATTAATTATGTGTTAAAATATGGTTTATTGTTACCTCTGATTATTATTGTGGTATTATTACCGCAAATCATATGAAATAAACCTGGAAAATAGATTGGGAACTGGTATGAGACAGAATAGTGTAACTAAATTTGGATTTTCTATAGAAAAAGGGGATTAATAATGTAGAAATAAATTAAATAGTTTGAATTAATATAAGTTAAAACAATATAAACTTATATAAAGCCATTATGTTATTAGACATGCGGATAGATATATTTGGTCAAATACATAAACTAGAATTCTGTAAAAGAAAGTCAACTAAGTCACCTAACCTAACCTAACCTAACCTAACCTAACCTAGCCTAGCCTAGCCTAACCTAACCTAACCTAACCTAACCTAGCCTAGCCTAACCTAACCTAACCTAACCTAACCTAACCTAACCTAATCTAATCTAATCTAATCTAGTCTAGTCTAGTCTAGTCTAATCTAATCTAATCTAATCTAATCTAATCTAATCTAATCTAATCTAACCTAACCTAATAAAAACTTAAATCAACAAAAACTCTACCAATCCTAACAGAACTAAACTTAACTGAACCAAGCATCTTATTCTTATCTTAATACTTACGAAAGTCTCTTCAAAACCACCAAAAATAGAACTGTCAGGTTAGTAAAATAATAAAACTTATAAATAAACTGAAATAAATTAGTAAATTCTCAATTATATATAAAAAACTTTAAATTCTTATGCAGTAATTTTTATCGAGTCTCCTATTTATAGCCTTTAAGAATTGTAATAAAAATATTTGGTATTAAAGATATAAAATATTTATTCTCTGAATGCCTTATTTTAGCCAAAATCTTAGAAAAGTGTATATATTAGTGATATGAGGATAAAATAGTTATTTTTAGCAACCAATTATTAGTAATTCAATGTCCGTCCGCATGGAGTAAAGGTTTTGGTAGAGAAATATATAACGATCGTTATTAATATTAAATTCCATCATTTTAATCCGTTTATTAAATTATTACTATTATTTAAATCATCAGTTAATTCATCAAACTTATTCTGAAATATAACGCTGAACGGACTATTTGTTTGCCATTAGAGTGTAATCAAAGGCAAAATAATGAGTTCGTAGAATGAGATCTCTAATTAGTAAGGATAAACCAAATTCGGGGTAAAAATCATTCAAATTCGGGAGGAATTCGGGGCGTAAAAAAAGGCATTTTCGGGGCAAATTCGGGCTACTTATAATTATAAAACTGTAAGAAAAAAATACAAACTTAAAGATTTTTCAAAATATTTTTTTGTGAATTTGAAAAATTTTGTTTTTTTTGGTAAAGTCTAAAAAGTTCATTCAAAAACTCAAAATTTTTAAACGATATATTTTTAAATATTTACTAAAAAATATTGAGGTTAACAAAAATACTTTGGGTTTAATAGATAAATTTTCTTAATTTTGAAAATATTTCTCAAATATAAACAAAAAACATTGGTATTTTTTAAAGAAATCACTAATTCGGGGTAAATCGGGGTAATTAGGGCTAACAGTGCAAATTCGGGGAATTCGGGCAAATAATGCTAATTCCGGGGATTCAGGCAAAATAAATAGGGTTTAAAGTACTTAGTTTATCATATAAAATGTTTATATAATCGTCCCCGAAGGTTTATATGAACTATCGCGATTCGGGCGAACCCGAATTTGGTTGGCCTTAATTATTAACTTTGCTGTCAATTATAACAAAAATATTGTATATAACAATACTCGATAACATGTCATTGAGAGTTCATTGCCTTTTCACTCGAGGAAATCGAGACGATTATAATGAAATGCGATCACATACTCTCATACTGTATATAATATCGTAGAATAGTATAGCGATGTACTTATCTTATAACCACACAATTGGAAAATAGGAAGAGACGAAAATTGGAAGAAATAAGATTATACTGTATATAGAAATGCGAGAGATATATCTAGGAGTAAAAAACTTTTTTTAACTTCACTTCAATGCATTAAAGAGCTATTGGATTTGGGATATTTGTTCGTCTCTCCGTATACTTTTTATATTTGAGTGCTTGATTTAATAATATGTTTTAAGAGCTTTGATTGAAGTCTCTCGAAATAATAAATCTTATATTAAATCAGCTAAAGATAGAGACGATTGGTCAAAGTATTTTTTAATTATTCAATAAGTCCTGAGATATAGATAAATTAATTTTTTCTTGGCTCGTTATAAACCTTGTTAAAAATTCTGGGTATATTTTTTTAACAATAAGTGTTTTTCGAGACTTATGAATCAAAATAACTGAATATTTAAATTTATAAAAATCAAAAATATTTATTGAATATTCTTACTCATAAGAAAACTTGTCGTCTAATATTTTTAAAGCCACATTTTTATCAAATACCAAACTTTATTTCAACTAAAATCATTGAAGTTTAACCAAAAATTCAGATACATTTTCCAACATAATTACTGTTTTGTTTATATACTGTATCTTGATATTATTTTTATGTGTAAACAATCATTCGCTTTTAATTGTCTTTTTTATAGCTCAGACAAGATTACAATTAATTATTTAGTATGCCATTAAAGTCACCGTTGAACTTAAAGAATAATATCCAAGCACTATATTTTGATATGAATTTTTCAACGTATATTAAAATAAACCTTTTTTTGTTTACTCTATGTATTCCCCACTGAATAAAATTGAAATCCAAAGAGAGGATTAAACCACCTTTGATTGAAATAGTATTTGCTTTCGAGATTATTCTGAAGACTGAATTATTTAACATTTAAATTCCACAATACGTATGTAAGTTCGGGTTTAAAGACCTTTGCAATTCAATCATGAAATACTTACACTCAATATACTATTGAGTTTGGCGCATATGTCAACAAAATAAATTTTTAATATAGCAAAATTTCACTAAAAGTTTTTAGAATTATGATAAATCCAACCCTATTAGCATTTTGATAAATATTTATTTGTAATCGTGTGTATTTAATAAAATATTACTAAAACTATTCAATATCATATTTAAAATAATTTTCATTCGTTGAAAATCTAGAGTTGTAAAAAAATCATACATTTAAAAGTTTAAATAATAGATTAAATCTTAAATGATAATCGATTAAAGAATTATGAATAAAGATTTATCAATTAATGACACTTTAATCTTAACTATTAGTTGACATTATTAAGTCTATTACTAGACTTGTAAACGGATATCCGAAATGTCGGGTTCGGGTCGGATATCCGAAAAAATCTTCGGGTCGGGTTCGGGTACAATCCTGTCGGGTTCGGGTTGAGTCGGTTATTTAAATTTATTGAGCGTATCCGATTTATCCGATTTTTTTAAAAAAAATTTCCAATCACTTTAGTAAAAATTGATGAAAAAATAAATACATTTCTTATTTTCAAACTTATTTGTAACAAAACGTTAATTATATGTTCTATTGCTTTAATAATTTTTAAAATTATGTGTGAAATTTTCTAATAAATCTTTGAAAAATTATTATAAACAATAAACTAAAGATTTCCGGCTCGGGTCGGATACTACCTTATCGGATTTGGGTCGGGTCGTGTTCTTAAAAGTCTATAGATTTACAAGTCTATTCATTAAAATAAACATGTAATGATTGGCCTAAATATGAATCAATAAAACTGTTTCTTTAATTCTAAAAATTAATAATTGGTTGGTATTTGAGTTTTGCTTAAAGAATTAACTATTTATTTACGAAAACAGTGTTTTATTTTAGACAACACTTATAATAATATTACCAAAATTTGTTATTTATACCATTTTAAATAATATAATAAATAATATAATGGAATATTAATGGAAATTCAGTTCAGTATTAACGCAAAAACTTTTCTATAACTCAAACGTCACGTAATAAACACATTATTGTTTTTCAACATGAACTTCAACCGTTGAAGTGTTTGCTTAAAGTTTGAAACTAGTATATGTTTTATTTAAATATTTATGTGTATATACTGTTTGCATTGTATTTAAACATAATAGCTATTTCACTCAAAATAACACACTTTTTGCACCCAAAATAATACTTTCTCGCATTACAACAGAGCTTACTTTAAAGAATTGTTTTCAAATTATAACTTTCATTAATTTATATTTTATTTAAGCTTTTAAATATTTCTTTTAACTTTTTAAGCAATATTACATTAAAATCTCGTTCTGTGCTCGTGTGTTATTGCTTATTGCTGATTCTTCTGTCCTGTTTAAAGTAATTTTTAGTCTCGTTCCGTTGTCATGTTCACAAAACATTTTGTGTTTATTAATTATAATATCTTAAATTTGAATTAATTTATATATATTTATTTAATTAACTTTTAGAGGAAATAAACAGAATTCATTTCATTAAATACTATTCACGCTTAAAAGTTTCATGATAATTTAAATAAGCCATAAAGAACTTTGGATAAATAGAAATTTTAAAAAATAAATAAATTACTAAATATAAAGACACGCTTATAATGTTAAAATTATTTTATTAATTGAGATATAAAGAATTGCGACTTATATTGTCGGCTACAAAGCTTAGACTGCCGTATGAAACACACGTTTCATTACAACAAAAGTTTATCAAACTGTTAGTAATAAAAATAGTAATAATAAAGTATCGATTAATAGTTTTCAGTATAATAGAGGTGCAGTTTGCGTGAAATCGTTATACCGAGTGCTTCAGTGCTAATATAACGGAACTTAAAACATAGCGTTACAAACTTAAAAAATTCAAACAGAACCAAACCAACTAAACCAATACACTCCAATCTAACAAACTAAACCGAAATAACCCAACCCAAGCAAAGTAAACTGAACGGATTTTAAATAAATATTAATTTGTAAAAATATAAACATTAGTAAATGTTTATTCCATGATCATATCTAAAACTGTTTCGTTATAATAATTTTTTAATTATTTTAACAATGAATGTATTTTACATTTACTCCATTTACATAATAATAAGTATAACCAATTTATCATAATATTATTTGTCAACTATAATACTCAAATACAAAAGGATTACATAAAATATGACATTATTATTGGCATTATAATGCAAAACGAGAACACGTCAAATGATAATGAAATTTATTGTAATGGTATATTGGCTTCCGTTTAAATATTGAAAACTTTATCACAGTATGATTGTTGCGTAATACTTAGCTTGAGATTAACGAATGCAATTATTACTGAGAAAATACGACTTATTTGCACTGACGTCATATTAACACACTTTGAATGTTTGGTATAATCTGATGCACAAGAAAATTGTGACCGATTAGAGTACCGTATAGTATAAAAACTTTTATATAAGATTATAATACCTTAGTTGTGTATTATATATTATTTGTACAGTGCTTCGGTAACCTTGATTTACCATTCATTTATTTATTATTTATGCCTAACATTCATCACGAGTTTTACTAATAGCATATCAAATTTGTTATGATTTTTTATTTTATTCACTATATATATATAATTGTTTGAAGAATAGCAATGAACTGCAATGTAGATATTAGATTAGGATTAATCTTATCCGATAAACAGAAATAATAAAACTCGCGCACATTTATGTACACTTTATGCTATACAAAAAATACATTATACGAAGTAATACTGATTTATCGATTCTACTTTATGTGAACTCTCGACAATTTATTTGAACCTTTTTATTTAACTATTACTGAAAATATTGTAACAAAAGCGATGTTATTCTCATTTAACGTCTCCAATGTAATTGAATTTGAACAAACTCTAATCTTTTTGTATATTCTCTGAAAATGTTGCCTAAAAGTTTTACGTCAAACTGCATTATAGTTTGTATTTGTTTCCATTACTTTTACATTCATTTCATATAAAATGCTCATTAGCTTCAAGTTTGACAAAAACACGCTTAATTTATGAAACACTTTACTAAAAGAATTAAATTCGTTGATTCTATGATATTCTAAAACTTGAGTTGAAAATTTTTTTAAATTTGTTTTTAAAAAAAACTCTTTTAAACACTCTGTATATTTTAACAAAACAAAAGTTTTATATTGAATTTTTTAAATTATCGTCAACAAAGTAGTTGACTAAAGTAATTTATAATTCTATTTAAATATTTAATAATAAAGAAAATAAATTACTATAAGCTTAAATAATGTTAATTTTAAAAAATTTTAGTTTAATTATGTTATTAAACCTTTGCTTAAAACAATGAAATTTTTAAAGTTGCATAAAAATACAAAATTAAAATTGATTAATTTAGATAAGACTTTAGAAATCGATTTTATATATTTTGATCGTTCAATGACTTTTTAAAATTTGAACTCTTCATATCGCAGTTATGACTAATGATGAGAGAAAGCTCAAGCTCTGGTAATCTAGCTTCAAGCTAGCTTGAGCTCAATGTAAGCTTAATTGACAAAATTGTTTGAAATCAAAGCTCATAAGCTCAAATACTTGGGCCTTAGCCTTGTAAGCTCAAGCCCAGCTATTTGACCGTTGAGCTTCTTGAGCTTAAAAAGTTTAATTTTAACCAAATAGTTACATAAAATGTAACCAATTTCAACAAAATATTGCACATTTTAATAAAATAATTTATTAGTTGTTATATACTAATTCACTAAATCTAATCTAAAGACATATTTATGTCGAATTTTATAATTAGTTATAAAAAAATTCTATTTTCAGTAAAAAAATTTAAACTTTTAAGCTCAACCTTAAGCTCAGCTTTACAGACAAATGAATAAGTGCGAGCTCATATGTGTAAAATTTTTTGAAGCTCAAGCTCGATGTTCCTAGATATTGAGCTTAAGCTAAGCAAAATTGAGCTTTCTCTCATGATTAGTTATGACACCATTTGCTATTTCTATTTATTACATAACGATTCAATTTATGACTACAGTAACAGATAATTGTCAAAATTTTAGAATAGACTCGATAAAGAAACCAATGGAGCAATAATCTAAAGTTTAGAAATGGAATTAAAAGTAATGTTGAAGTATTGAAGTATTGTTGTTGTCGTTCTCTGTTCACACACGAAATCATTCATCTGTTATATTTAGTCTATTATTTTATTTTATTCGATTATTTATAATTAGTATTTTATCGTCAGTTCAGTTTATATTTGACTTTATTATTTTCATCGATTATTTTAGGTATATTATAAGTTTTGCCTAAATTGTCGTTTGAAATTAATAATTACGATTATATATACGATTTAAAATTATCTAATTTATAGAGATAACCCATTAATAAGAAAAATATAATCAATTTTGTTCCCGAAATTTTAGGTTTTAATTGCTCTAAAAAAAACTGAGAAAATTAATTTTATGTTGAAGTGTCAAACTCATCGAAATAAAAAGATATTTTCTTTTAAAACTCATTTTCTTCTAACTATTTTGCTTTAAAAATCATAATCCAATCGAACTGTAGGAAAATAAATTTATAAATTTGTTTATTATTATGCGCTAAAGGAAAAGGTTTTAAATTTCAGTTTAAAAGGAATTTCTGCGTTTCTTTTCTAATAGATTTTTTGGTTTGTTTAGCTATTGGAAAAGAAACGCAGAAACTCCTTTTAAACAGAAACTTAAAAACCTTATTCTTTAACGCATAATAATAAACAAACTCCCGTTGAAAACAGACAACTATTGCGAGTTTTCATTAAGTTTTTAGCTTTTGTGCTGTTTAGTTGCGACTAAACTTTACATATATTTTAGTTATTAAATTATTAAAAAATTAAAAATCATCATAAAGTGCCTGATGATTAAAGACAACAAAATTCGGGGTAAAAAACTTGCAAATTCGGGAGGGATTCGGGGCATAAAAAGGAGCATTTTCGGGGGAAATTCGGGCTATGTATTTGTTATAATTAT